>SNQJ01S0028148.1:118902-135100 GCA_010110895.2 Picea sitchensis | reverse complement strand
GACATAAATGATTTACAAAAGAAGAAAGTAACAAAATATGAACTACAAGGGATGTTGGATTCAACTGAAGCTAAGTTGGAGGAAATAATGGATACTAAGATGGAGGGTTTAAAAAGGGAGATCATGGAAGGAATGAAAATTTTCCTAATAGAGAGGACACCTAAAAGTGAAAATGTATCCCATGAAATTCATGAAGAGGACACAAGGAAGATGAATCAAGAATGGAGAAACTCCAACTTTAGGTTGAGGACCAACCACTTTCCTAAGATCAATATGATAAAGTTTGATGGACAGGATCCAATCACATGGATACTTCATATGGATCAATTATTTGATCTACATGATGTTCCACATACACAAAAGGTAAGAATTTCTTCTTTATATTTAGAACCCAATCAATTTGTTTGGTATCGATGGATTTGTTCTCGCCAATCACTCATCACTTGGAAAATTTTCATGGAAGAAATGATAGCACACTATGAGGATACAAGGAGCAATACCTTCTTTAGCCAATTGATAAATCTCAAGAAAATGGTTCATTTTTAGAGCACATTGAGAACTTCCAAAGATTGAATATAAAGGTAACAGATATTCTAGATGAGCGCCTGATTGGTGTATTCATAGAAACTTTAAAGGATAGCATTCAACATGAGGTTCACCTTTGGGAACCCAAATCATTGGAGAATGCATTCAGGGTGGCGAGAAATGTTTAAAGTAAAAATATGGCTATGGATACTAGAAGGACCACTCCTAACATCTATTGAGAGAATATTTTTCCTTCTTCTAAAACAACTCAACCTACAAGGTTGACACCTCAACAATTGCAGGAGAGAAAAGAAAAAGGTTTATGCTTTAATTGTGATAGCAAGTACAGTAAGGGACATACGTGTGGTGAGAAGAAATTATTCTACATAGATTGTGAAGAGGAAGAAGAACGAGAAAAAAAACAAGAACCATCTCAAGATGAAAAAGTAGAAGAGATTTCTTTAGAAGACTTGACTCCCACGATATCATGTAATGCATTGGTTGGAATTAGCACTCCTAAAACCCTCAAGATCGAAGGATATATCAAAAATAAAAATGTAATAGTCCTAAATGATTCTGGTAGTACTCATAATTTCATTCACTATAAATTATCCAAAGCTCTCAATTGCTTTATATATCCAAAGTCAGAGTTGCAAGTAATGATTACAGATGGAGGAACTATCAATTGCTCAGGAAAATGCAATAAGATCAATCTTACTATGGGGGAATATGTAATTAATATTCCAATGATTTCTATAGCCATGGGTGGTGATGATTTCTTACTAGGAATCTAATGGTTACAATCATTAGGAACAATGGATTTTAATTTTCAATAACATCTCATGAAATTTTCATTCGAAGGAAAATAAATTGAGTTAAGGGGTATTGTGAAGGGAAACCCAGTAAGGTGATAATCTCTAATGGCATGAAAAAATTATTGAAAAATGGGCATCAAGGTATAATTGTACAACTATGCTCATTATATGTTCAAACATCTAAGACATCTATTCCCCTAGATCTCCAAGGGATCATTGATAAGCATTCAAAATTATTTGAATATATTCCCAAAGGTCTTCCACCCACTCAAAATCATGATCATGTTATTCACCTAATTCTTGGGGGTGTTCCTCCTAACATTAGGCCTTACAGATACCCTTATCCCCATAAGAGTGAAATTGAGCGTATGGTTGAATAAATGTTATAGGTTGGCATTATTATACCTAGCCAAAGTTCTTACTATGCATGGATGGTAATATTACTCAAGAAAGAGGGCTCATGGCGTATGTGTCCATATTAGAGAGAGCTCAAAAATATCACTATTAAAGATAAGTTTCCCATTCCCGTCATTGATGAATTGTTAGATGAACTACATGGATAAATCTATTTCACAAAGTTTGATGTTTGTTCAGGGTATCATCAGATTAGAATGAAGGAAGAAGATATCCCAAAAACAACATTCCAAACTCATGAAGGCCATTATGAATTTGTGTTCATGCCTTTTGGCCTTACAAATGCACCTTCCACATTCCAAGGGTTGATGAAATCCATTTCAATCCCTTCCTTCAAAAATTTGTGTTAGTATTTTTTGATAATTTATACTAATCTATAACAAGTCTTGGGAGGATCACGTGCGACATTTTGACAAGGTGATACAACTACTAAAGGAGAAACAACTATATGTCAAACCATCCAAATGTTTCTTTGGGATGAAGGATATAGAGTATTTGGGTCATATTGTATCTTATGAAGGTGTGAAGGTACACCCTAACAAGATTAAGGCCATGATGGACTGGTCGATTTCGAAAACATTGAAGAATATTAGAGGATTTTTGGGTTTGACAGGTTACTACTACAAGTTTGTTCAGAACTATGGAAGAATATCGATACCTTTAACTATGTTAACTAATAAGGATTCATTTTCTTGGACTCCATAGTCAATTCAAGATTTTGAAAAACTTTAATAGGTGATGTGCAAAACTCATGTCTTGACCACACCAAACTTCACAAAAACCTTTATTGTGGAATGTGATTCCTCAAGAAATGGAATTGGTGTTGTTCTAATGCAAGAAAGAAGGCCCCTTACTTTTGAAAGTCATCCACTCAAGGGAAAGTACTTACACAAACCCATTTATGAGAAGGAAATGATAGAAATAATAAATTCGTTAAATAAATCGCGCCCTTACCTAATAGGTAGGCACTTCAAGGTCAAAACGGATCACGATAGTCCTAAATACAACAAAAATGGGTGACCAAGATGTTGGGTTATGATTTTGAAATCATCTATAAAAAATGGAAGAAAAATGTTGTGGAAGATGCACTCTCAAGAAAGGATGAAGTTGTTGAGTCCTTTCTCTGTGCTATCTCAATCATCCAACCAGATTGAATAATAGAAGCGAGGGATGAATGGAGGAATGACGAAAAAATGTGTGGACTCTCATTGAAAGGTTTCAACATGATTCCAGTGCATCAGATACATTTACATGGAAAAATGATTCACTATGCTACAAATATCACTTATATTTATGTAAGAACTCCCAACTCAAACAAAAGGTACAATTGGAATTGCACACATGTCCAGTAGGAGGGCACTCGGGATTTTTGAAAAAAATACCGTAGGGTAAAGAAGGAATTTTTTGGGATGGATTTAAAACTGATGTTCAATGGTTTGTGGCAGAATGTTTGGTTTTTCAAAAAAAAAAGGTGGAAACAATTAAGACCCCGGGTCTTTTACAACCATTATCCATCCCAAGTCAATGTTGGGAGGAGGTTTCCATGGATTGCATCATAGGGTTACCGAAGTCTGAAGGAAAGAGTGTCATCATGGTGATTGTTGATAGACTAACGAAGTACACACACTTTTTTTTTTCACTCTCTTATCCTTTCAAATCGATTACAATTGCCACCACATTCATGGAGATAGTTCAAAAGCTACATGGAATCACAAAGATTATTGTAAGTGACAGAGATCCCATCTTCTGGACATTTTGGATAGAATTATTTCGTATTTGGGTACTCAATTGGCTCATAGCTCATCCTATCATCCACGAATATGATGGAAAAAGCGATATAGTGAACAAATGTATGGAAGGATACCTTAGTTTCTTTGTCTCGATAAACAAACACAATGGTTCAAATGGTTACCCTTGGTATGTGGTGCTATAACACTTCCTTTACTGCAACAAAAATAGCACCATTTATGGCACTCTATGGATACCACCATCCTTCCATCACTTCTTCTAGAAAATAAAAATATAAGGTTCAAGAAATGGAAGATCATAGAGCATCAACAACAAGTTATCAAAATCTTAAAAACCTAGCAATGGAACATAATCGCATGAAATAACAATGAGATCAACATTGTAGTGAAAGAAGTTTTGAAGTAGAGTTGGGTATTTTAAGACTACAACCATACAAATAGATGTCCATCAAGCAATCTAAGAAGGATAAAAAATTATTATTTATAGTACTTCTTATAAGTTGTTGCAAAAGGTGGTACTATGGCATACAAATTGTAGTTCCTGCATCTTCACAGAGAGTACACACAGTTTCCATGTTTCATGCTTAAAGAAGGTTATAGTGTTGGTTGTGGAACTTTGATTATCTTCTAATTTAGGAATCTTTACTGACCATGTTTATACCCCATGAGTATTTACACCCAGTATGTACACTCTTCCACCTTGGGGAGTGCAGAGATATATCAGTTGCAAAATTTCCTTGTAAGTATATATTGTAATTTCATTGTAAATCTGGACCATTCATTATATAAGGTCCTTGAATCTATGATAGAGATTATGTTAGATTTTTTTCCCTAAAAGGTAACCCTCTTTATGAGTGAAATGTATTGAAGCTATGTATGTTGGTGAGTATTGTATTACGAGAGGCTGTGAGAGAGAAATAAGAGGAAGTTACAACGGGTTTTGTTGTAGGTTGTATCCCTTCATTTTCTTTGGATAATAATAAAGGAAGTAACTAGAAATTTCTCTGAAGGTGGGCGTAGCTCTGCTGGGGTGAACCACGTAAATCTGTGTCTCTCTTGTATTGTGTATCTTTAGTTTATTTCCACATTTGTTTTATTTTATTGCTCGAGTAGTCTGTTTTCTAACAAGCGGTATCAGGCGTGGAAACTCATGAGGGAAAGAGGTTTCTGGTTTGAGTGGAACAATGTGGGATATTATATGAGAGATATATTCCATTAAGCGGAAGTAGCAAAAGAAATTAGTAACCATGAAGAATGAAAAATAGAATTCTTAATATGAAAATCTAGAATAATCTAGTGACCCTAGCAGCGTTAGTGTCTTCAATATCTCAAAAAGAAAAAAGACAACAAAGGAGTTGATAGATGCGTTAGCCAAGTGTATAAGAAAAACCCTAAAGCGTCAATAAAATTATTTCTAATGAAGAATTATTTAATATGAAGATGTTGGAAGGTAAGTGCATTGTAGATCATTTAAATGAATTTAATCACGGTTACTAATCATGGTATGTAAAAGTGGACTTGATGATGAGGTTAAGGCTCTTCTAATCTTGTGCTCATTACTTGAGAAAGTTGGAATGGCTTGGTCATGGATGTAAATAACTTTCTGTCTGGTTCAAATACTTTAAATTTGATATTTGTTGGTGTTATCCTTAGTGAGAAATGTGTGAAAACACAGGTGAGACATCGGGTAATGCATTGAACATGGAGAACGAGGGAAGACAAAAGGATAGAGAAAGGAGCTCGAGGGAACCATGGGAATTCTAGGAAGGGCATATCAAAATCAAGACTTGGAAAGATGAAGTCTTTGGAATTGTGGGAAGAAAGGACATCGAAGAAAAGAGCTGAGCTCAAAGAAACAAAGAGATGGGCTGATTAGGAAATCAGGGAAGCAAATGTAATAGGTGATGTGTTACAAGATGCTTTGATTCATTACATGAATAATATTCCCGAGTCTTGGGTAGTAGATTCAGAGCTTCATTTCATACCACACCCATAGGAAACATTTTCAATATTATGTTCAAAGTGATTTTTGGGCCGAGGTTCATTTGGGTGATGATGCACCATGCAAAGTGTTGGAATGGGAAAGGTAAAAAATAAATCAAAGCAATGGAAACCAATGGTTGTTGAAAAGAGGTAAGACATGTTCAGTTGGAAAAATCTAATTTCAGCAGGGCAGTTGGAAAGTGAAAGTTGTATATCCATATTCTGAGGATAAGGCGTGGAAGGTCATCAAGGATCATTGGTGATAGCGAAAGGAGAGAAGGTAGAATTACATTGTATTTATGTCTTGGTATCTGACTCTTCTATATATTTACTTCTACGAGTGGATACAACACTATGGAATCATGGGATTTGGGACACATGAAGTGAGAAAGGGTACAGAATACTTCACAAAATAAATTTGTTGGCGGATCTTAAACAAATTGATTTGGACTTCAATGAGCATTGTGTTGCTATGGAAAACAAAAGGGAGTCGGATTTCTCAGAGAATTAGGAAGAAGAAGAATGAAAGGTTAGAGCTTGTGCATAAGTTCTTATGTGGACCATATTCGGTATCATCTCTTGGTGGCTCTCATTATTATGTTACTTTTATTGATAGTGCAACTAGAAAACTTGGGTTTGTTGCATTCGACAAAAATACGATATTTTTGATACTTTTAAGAAATGGAAAACTTTAGTTGAGAATGAGGCGGGAAAAAGTTTGAAGTGTCGGATCGGATAATGGTGAATCTTGAAGAAAGGAATTTGATGATGATTCTTGTTCTTACCCTTGGGATTAAGTAGAGAAAACGATTCCGAACACCACAAAATGGTGTGTCGAGAAAGGATGACGGAGACAATCATGGGCTGATGCAAGAATTATGACATTACATGTGGTTTTTCCATACTGATTACGGGCGGGAGATGTTGTAGATATTGTTTTTACTTAATAATGAGGACCTTCAATCTCTTTGGATGGGTAGAATTCAAGAGGAGGAATGGACACGGAAAAAGGTAAACTATTCTTTTTGAAACTTTCGGTTGTGAAGCATTTGTCCATATTGATAAAGAAAATAGAACAAATCTTGAGGCAAAATCCAAAAAGTGTACCTTTATTGGATATGGTATTAATGAATTTGGTTATAAACATGGGATTATGAAATAACAAAATCATTAGGAGTAGAGATGTCATATTCAATGAAAAGGTCATGTACAAAAGATGGAGTTCACGGGGAAAGAAGCTTGAAACGAGAAAAACAAGAATACGGTGTGATGAGATCACTGATAAATAAATTCCAAAGGAACCTTAAAATTAAAATGTACAACAACGGGAGAAATTGGTACCTCAAACACCTACAAGTGTTGTTAGAATATCTACCAAGTTAAGTATACCCCACAGCGATACTCTCCTTCATTATGTTATTTATTGTTGGTGATTAAATTGAACCGGAATGTTATGATGATGCAATGCAGGTAGACACCACAAAAAAGTGGGAGCAAGGCATGAAAGAGGAAATGGATTCCTTAACCAAAATATGAGACTTGGGACTTGGTTGATTGCCTCTCACAGGAAAAAGGGCATTGCGGAATAAATGGGTTTACAAGTTGAAGAAGAAGATGGAAGAGAAAAAGAGGTAAAAGGCTAGACTTATTTGTAAAGGGGTTTTGCACAAAAGGTATAGATTTTGATGAAATATTTTCTCTGTTGTTAAAATGACTTCAATTAGGACTATTTTAAGTCTTGTGGTAGTAGAAGATTTGCATGCGAGCAGGTTAGATGTAAAAATATCTTTTCTCCATGGGGATTTGGAGGAAGATATTTATATCACGGCGTCTGAGAATTTATGAGGTCAAAGGAAGGAGAATTTGGTATGCGAGGTTGAAGAAGAGCTTATATGGCTTCTGACTCAAAGCTGATGGTATCGAAGTTTGATAGATTTATATTGAGAACAAAGGTTATAATAAATGTCATTACGATCCATGCGTTTATTTTAAAACTAGAAAATGGAAGCTATATTATCTTATATTGTATGTAGATGACATACTTGTTGCAGGGTCTAATATCGCGGGATATAAATGTGCTCAAGAAGAAATTAGCCAATTCATTTGCGTGGAAAGTTGGGTGCTGCAAAGAAAATCCTTGGTATGAGAATAACAGAAGAGGCGAGAAAAATGCATGGCTGACATTGTCCCGGGTGAGAGTACGGAAGAAGGTGTTGGAGAGGTTTAGAATGCGAGAATGAAAAACTAGTTAGTACACAACGTAGCCATTTCAAATTAACTAAGGAAATGTGTCCCAAGACACGGGAGAATATAGAATACATGTCTAAGGTCCCATATTCGCCAGTGCAGTTTGTAGCTTGATGTATGTAATGGTTGCACAAGACCATATATTGCACGCTCTGATGGGAGTTGTGAAGGTATATGAACAATCGAGGTAAAGAACATTGGGGCTGATAAAGTGGATTCGGTATCACGAGAGGAATTACTACTACACATGCATTATGTTTTGGAGGTTTAGACACTTTTCTATAGGGATATGTTGATTCGGATATGGCGGGTGATAAAGGCGAAGCACCATAGGGCCTGTTTTACTATAGGTGCTGGAAGAAGCCCGATAAGTTGGATTTTGAAGCGCAAGGCGATTTCACTTTCAACAACAGAGGCTTAGTATGTTGCTGCTACAGAGGGCTAGTAAAGAGATGATTTGGTTACAAAGGTTTATGGAGGAATTGGGAAAGAAGCGGGGAGGGAACAACGAATTTGTACTGTGACAGTCAGTGCCATTCACCTTGCAAAGAGACTAAACCTTCCATTTGAAGACTAAGCATATCACAGTTAAGGTACCATTTCATACGATCCAGCTTGGAATGGACAGTGGTGGAAAAGATACACACTAGCCAAAATCCTACTTGAGACATGTTAACAAAGCGGTAACTAGGGAGAAAATGATTTGTGCTCAATTTCAATTGGTCTTCAAGAATGAAGATGAAGATGAAAATTGCGAGGTCCAAGAAGGTTCGAGTCCATCATATACGATAGTGGTGGCGTTGTTGAGATTAGTCTCAAATTGGGAGATTGTTGGTTGTGGAGCCTAATTATCTTCTGATTTAGAGGCCTTTTACTTTTAGCCATGTTTACACCCCATAAAGTATTTACACCCGAGGAGGTATATGCCTCTTCCGTGGGGAGTGAAGATATATCGATTGCAAAAATTGCGCTTCTAAAGAGTATATTGTAATTTCATTGTAAATCACGAATTTGTTCATTATAAGGTTGCAGATCTAGCGATAGAGATTATGTTGCCGGGTTTTGGCCCTAGAAGGAAACCCTATTTTATGAAATGTATTGCAGCTATGTATGTTAACAGCTATTGTGATACGAGAGAGGAGGCGTGAGAGAAAGAAGAGGAAGTTACAATAGGTTTCTTTGTAGGTTGTATCCCCTTCATTTTCTTTGGATAATAATAAAAGAAAAGACCTAGAAATTTCTCTGGTAGACGTAGCCCACCTTTGGGTGAACCACGTAAATCGTGTCTCTCTTGTATTGTGTATCTTACGTGTTTATTTACGCATTTGTTTTATTTTTATTGCTTTCTGTGGTCCTTTTTTTCTAACATATAGGTGACAAGATCCCAATTCAAACTATATTTACATAACTTGTGAGGAAAGGAAAAATCATATTGGAACATAAAGCTATCAACACGACACAAATTTGCCGGATGAGGAATAGATCCATTTAGAGTATCTCATTAAGTGGAGATGAGGAATAGATCCATTTTAGAGTATCTCATTAAGTGGAGGAAACTACCTGTTGAAGATTCCACTTGGGAAGATGAGTCTTTTATACAGAAGCACCCATAATTACTCAAGTGTTGCAGAAAACACTTTTCTGAAGGGGATGGGCATGCTAAGCCCTAAAAAATGGAACATTACCCCTTAATTGGGACATATTACATTAGTAATGCTATTTTATTTATGTCAACTTGGATCCATTAGTTGTAATTGTACCTCCTAGTCTCCTATATATACGAAGGAGACCTTTTCATTTGGAATCATCTTTTATTTGGAAATTTATGTGGTGTATAAGGAGTTTTCCCCCTCGAGGAGGCTTATTATCTGAAATTCTCTCTTTTTCAAGGCGTTGAGTACTTATTCTGAGGTTTTTTTATGTTATTTTGATATTTGTTTCTTAATAGACTAGAATTGAAGATGGAACATTTTTGAAGTTGAATGGGACATATTCCTATACACAAAATTTTGCATTCCTTTGTGATCACGGTGAAGGTATAATGTCATCTAGTCTTTTGTGGCATGCTAGACTTGGTCATATCAACTATGAAAATCTTTTTTATTGAGAAAGAATGGTGTTTTTGGATTTACTACTATTCCTAGGAAAGTGAAACAATGTGATTCTTGTATCCTTGGAAATAATAACAAACAACCATTATGTGATTCTACTTGCATAGCATGTAGAAAAATTGAACTAATTCATTCTTTTTTGTGCGGCCCTGTGCCTATAACTTTTGAAAATGGAAATAAATACATAATTTATTTTAGTGATGATTACACCAGGATGTGTTGGGTGTACTTTCTGAAACATAAGTCAGAAGCTTTTGAAACATTTAAAATTTTTAATGTATGGATCCAAAATGAAGCTCAGCCTTGTATTGACTCTCTTCGCACTGATAATGGAAGAAAATATATAGATAATGAATTTGAAAGTTACCTTCTCCAACATGGGATCAAACATCAAACCACAGTTCCATTCAATCCAAAAAAATACGGTGTAGTTGAACGAATGAACATGATAATCCTAAATATGGTTCGTTCCTTGATGTTTTTCAAGAATCTTAAATTGATGTTTTCAGTTGATGCAATTCTATGTGCAGTTTATGTAAAAAACAACTTTCCATATGATGTTATAAAAAAAAAGACTTCATATGAAATATGGTATGGCCACATTCCTTCAGTGAGGCATCTCAAGGTATTTGGTTCTGCGTGCTATGCCTTGATTCCTAAGGAGCAAAGAAGAAATCTTGATGCAAAGAGTCATAAGTGCATATTCTTGGGGTACTCAAATACCACCAAGGGGTATCATTTTTACAATGAGACAAATAATAAGTTCATCCTTTTCATAGATGTGATCTTTCTTGAATCCACCAAGAAATATGAAATTGTTGAGAGGCATCTTGATCATCTTGACATATTCACTCGTGTAAAGACATATCATGAATTTGATGATGAGATCCTTATATTGGGTCAATATTTGAAATATCCTTCCAAAGTACCATATTCCCCACATGAAGAATTTCTTGACACCTCATCAGAACCTAAAGATCATTTGGATGATGTGATCGAGAGGATTGAAAAGATGAGGCTTGATGAGAACTTAGCACCATCTCAATCGGTTGAGCAACCTAGACCATCTCGGAAAGGTCCACCAAAATGGATCACTAAAAAACTTGAAAGCGTTCATCCCAATGAGGTTGGAAAGACAAGAACCCAAATTTCTTCAAGATAAGATGGAGGTAATGTAGATAATTAAAACTTAGGTGATTGTAAGTTGAATTTATCTACTAACGATGAACCGACTTCATTTAAAGAATCCACTTATCATGATGAATGGAAACAAGCAATGTAGAAGGAATATGATGTGCTCATCAAGAATGGGATTTGGAATTTGGTATATCCTCCATTTGGAACTAAACCAATCAACGACATGTAGGTATTCAAAAACAAGTACAGATCATATGGCTCAGTTGACAAGCACAAAGAAAGGCTCATGGAAAAAAGATTTTCACAAAAATAAGGTGTTGATTATGAGGATACTTTCCCCCCCACAACAAAATAGGATACAATTCACTCTCTATTTTCCATGGCAACACAAAATGGATGGAAAATTCATCAAATGGATGTGAAGACTGATTTCTTGAATGAAGACTTGAAAGAGAATGTGTTCATGTCTCAACTAGAAGGATTTTTTGTGAAGGGACAAGACCAAAAGTTATGCAAGCTCATAAAATCCTTTTATTTATTGAAAAAGCACCATGAGCATGGTATGAAAAGTTAACTGAGCATATTCTGAAATTGAACTTCAAGCATTTCAATATTGACGAAGCAACCTTTTTTTTTTAAGATGGATAAATTGTTGTATATCTTGTAGTATATGTAGATGATCTATTGTTGATAATAGGGAACAATGAGAGATACATTGCATCTGTAAAGAAATAGTTGAATAAAGTATTCAAGATGACAGATTTGGGACATCTTCACTACTATTTGGGCATTGAATTGATTCAAAATCCAAGGTACATATTGATATGCCATAATAAGTACGTTGGAGAACTATTGAACAAGTTTGGCATGACTGAGTGCAATCCAATTTCTACTCTAATGGAACAAAATTTTAAACTCACATCAAAAGAAGAGAATGAATTTGAGGATGCTACAAAGTATAGATACTAGCACCAGACTAGACATTTCATTTGTTGTTGGGATACTTCCAGGTTCATGCAAAATCCTTGTGAAGGACATTGGTCTGCTGCAAAAAGAGTTTTGAAATACTTTAAAGGAACTCAATATTTTGAACTCAGGTACTCTAAGGTGGATGAATTCAACGTGATCGTATATTCTGATTCAGACTTTGATGGAGATAAGGAAAATGGAGTTTCAAATTCAAGTTATCTCATGAGTATTGGATCAACAACTGTCTCTTAGAGATCACACAAAAAATCAATTCCAACAGATTCCACAACAAAGGTAGAATATGTGGAAACTGTAGAAGTGACAAAGGATATTGTGTGTCTCAGGAAAATACTTGAAGTTTTGCTAGAAAAATAAGCGAATTATACTCCTCTTCTAGATGAAAATACTTATGCAACCAAGTTGGAAAAGAATCCTATATTGCATGATTGAACAAATCACATCAACACAAAGTATCACCTAATTTGATATCATGTAGAGGCCAAGACAATTCACTTCAGACATTGTTCCACAAATGAGAAAATTGCAGACATCTTCACCAAGGTTCTTGGAAGAGAAAAATTTGAGAAATTCATAATGATGCCTGGACTCACACTCACCCCTTCAGATTAAGGGGGGGAATGTTGGACACATGATCCTTGGGATTGCGGTCTTTGTAACAATAATGTACATATGAAGCGTCATAGGTGATAGGAAGTGGCATACGTTGGAGAAGACCAATGGTTAAATTTTGTATATTTATTGAGCTTCATGCTAATGGAATAATCATCCCCATGAAGTTATGATTCCTTCCCACTACTGGCCTGACATAAATAATTTCCAATGGGGAAAGAATCTACAAAAAACATTTGATGAGTTAAAATGAAAGATCAGTCTACCACCAATTCTTGGAATTCATAATTTGTATAATCCTTTCAAAGTGGATATGGATGCAAGTTGACATGATATGGGAGTGGTCTTGATGTAGGGAGGTAAGTTGCTATGCTATGATTATAAATTTTTCCATGGTGGAGTCCTAAAATACCTTACATATGACAAACAATTCTTTGCACTGGTTCAATATATTAAAAAATGGGATATTTATTTGATGGGAAAGAATACCATTATTCACATTGATTGCTAGCCATTACATTATTTGTGTCGCTAGAGTAAGATTCAACAAAAAAAAAACTACAATTTCTACAACAAATTCATCAAATATAAGAAGAATAGAACTAATAAGTTGGTAGACATGATTTCCAGGTCGTCCACATATAAGATTACAACTTTCAAAACTCTTATGAACATGGATATTCTCACCCATGATGCATACAAAGAGGCATACATAGAATATGAGAACTTGAAATAAGTCTTTCAATAGGTACATGGTCAATTTCATATAGAATAAGGTGAAAATATGGTTGACTATCATTTACAGGATGGGTTACATTACAATCTAGACAAAATCTGTGTTCGTAAAGGTTAAATATTGTACCCTATCAAATAGGCTCACACCTTCAAAGTTGTAGGGAATTTTGGTGTTGAGAAGAAAGTTTCAAACTTACAAAGGTATGTGTTTTTGAATAGAATGAAAGAAGATATAGCTCAATTTATTAGAGGATATACACTTTGTTGTAACATCAATCCTAGTAACATAAATCAAGGTTTCTACCATCCCTTACTTGTACCTACTAGATCATGGCAGAGCATCTACATGGATTTTGTGGGTGCTTTGAATAAGGAAGTGACATGACTGTCAAATTGTGGGGATTGAAAGGTTTGGCATGATGTGAATTTCATTCCTTGTAAAATGACCATCAAAGGACAAAATGTGAGAAATATTTTCTTTGAAAATGTCTAAGTTCATTTTGGGATACCAAGGAGCATCATTGTAGCTAGAGATACCAAATTTCTCAATCGCTTTTGGACTACACTTTGGGAGAATATGGACACCAAGTTGAAAATATCAATAGATTTTAATCCACAAACATATGGGTCGATAGAGGTAGTGAACAAGACATTTGTTCATATTTTGAGGAGTTACAATTAGAAGTATTTGAGGACCTAGGCTGAAAATTTGATTTATATTCAATATCCTTATAACAAAGTATTCGATACTTCTACCAGTAAATATCCTTTTCAAACTTTATTTGGGTATTTTCCACCTTCGTCCTTAGATATTGTATATGGATAGAAAGAAGGAGTGAGGGAAGATGCCACAAGAGAAGCATTGAAGGATTAAAAATCCATTCATAAAATCATGAAGATCCATTTGAAAGTACAAAAGACATTGAATAAGGCATAGGAAAAGTATAAAGATTGACATGATTAGCAAACAAATGAGAAAATATTTAAGGTGGGAGATATATTTTGGTTGGATATAAAGGAACAAAGCCTACAAATTCCTAGAAAGAAGATCCAGGATTACTAGTATGGTCCTTTTGAAGTGTTAGAGAAGGTGGATGGTAATGACGATAAAATCAGTCTACCCCCATATATACACATTTACTCAGTAGTGAATTTGGAGAATATGAAACACTATGATCATTTCATGTTGGAACAAGAAAACAATTCCTTCAATATGGGACTATGAAACTAATGATCAAGTCTTACCTACCATAGAGGACCTAGCACCAAGAGATCAGGTAGAGCTAGCAAAAGATACAATTTTATAGAAGAAGTCCATCATAACTAGATGGGCTAACATGAAATTTGGTAGTTTTAGTTGAAAGGACAACTTTGAGGAAAAAATTTAATCATGAAAAAAAAAATTGTTGGATTTTCCAAGGGTACATAACGTGTTCATTGTGTGGACAGTGTGTTATTTTCTTAGCTTGTTTCATTTCGGTTTCAACTTATCTCAATAGTTTTGGTGATTAGCTAGAAATATTGAATCTACAACCTAAAGTAAAACATTGCATACTAAGAGATTATAATATTATAATATATGTTGTGATGAACTGTTCCACTGGAATATCCATGGTAGTTTATAAATAAAACCTCTATAACTTAGTAATAAAAAACATAAATGAAAACTCATAGACTTCATCTCCAAACCTTTCAATCATGAAAACAACATGATGAATGTCAAAGTAATTGATTTAATTTTATAATTTAGATAGAACAATGTTAATCGTAATAGATGATAACCATTAACATAACTAAAATAAAGACAAAAATCTAACCTTTTTAAAATGTGCTATAAGAGATGAAAATATTTGATGTTGTAAAAACTATTACAAAAGACAAACGCTAAATGTTCTCTATTTTTTACCTATTATAGTTTTCCATCATGGGAGTCTGGCTAGGAATTATTACTGAAATTGTAAACTTAAAATGATGAATATGTTTTTTCAATGAAAAAATTGGATCAACACCCTTGAGTACCCCTACTTCAATCGAATTGTGCAATGTTAAAATCTGGTATTTTTTATTCCATTAATCCAAATTGTTTCCTATTTAATTTCGAGCCAAAAATACTAATTTCACCTCTTGTTATTGTTAATGGCTAAAAAGGGACCATTTTGTGGTGTATTTATGCTATTGCATTGCAAAAGAGGAAGGCTAAAAGTTATATGATTTTGACCTCGTTCACTTTGTCATCATCAAAATTTGTCGGCGCAAACTTTGAGGAAATCGTAATTTTTGATTGATGGACATGTTTTTAATGAAGAAATGGATTTAGAACACTCATTAGCCCCTATTGCAACTACATTGTGGAATGTTAACATATGATATATGTGATTTTATCAATCCAAAATGAAATTCCTGTTGGATTTCATGTAAATGTTAGTTCCTCTCCTATTATTCGAAGTGACTAAAAGGACCATTTTGTAACATGTTTAGAATACCATATTGCAAAAGAAGAAGGATACAATTTATATGATTTTGACATTTTTTGGTTTACCATCACTGGAATTTGGTTAGACAGACTTTGTTAAAATTGTAACTTTTATTGATGAATGTTGATTTTAAAGCATAAATGGATTCATAACCCTCAAATACCCCCATTGCAATTGGATTTTGCATTGAACACATTTGATATCTATAATTCCATGAATCCAAAATCAGGCCTTTTGGATTTTGGGAAAAAAATGGTGGTTTCCTTTCCCATTATTTTGAGCGATTAGAAAAAGACCATTTCATAATGGATTTAGATTATTGCATTAGAAAATAAGAAAGATAAATATTCTACAATGGTTTCTTGACCAAAATGTTAATATATATCACCAAAATAAACTTTATATATATA
>SNQJ01S0028148.1:85853-103469 GCA_010110895.2 Picea sitchensis | reverse complement strand
CATGCAGTGGGGTTCTTTGATGGTGCTTCTCAGATTAGGGGAGAAAAGTATGGGGCTCGAGCAGTGATCAAATTTTTAGTGTTAGGCATTTTCAGGCTTAAAATGAGTTGTGGAAGTGTCACACATACAAGGGGTGAATTGTTAGCATTGTGGAGCTTACTTTATTTTGCCTCCTTTAAAAAGATTTCAATTTTACACTTGGTTGGTGATTCAAAAGTTATTATTGAATGGTTTAATAATGTGAATGAATTACAGGTGATCTCACTTNGTTGTCCAACAATTTGGGAGAATCTAAAACATCCAAATCTCCAAAGGTTAGAAAGATAGATAGGCCACCCCTTATAAATTGGAACCATGTAGTGGGGTTCTTTGATGGTGCTTCTCAGATTAGGGGAGAAAAGTATGGGGCTCGAGCAGTGATCAAATTTTTAGTGTTAGGCATTTTCAGGCTTAAAATGAGTTGTGGAAGTGTCACAAATACAAGGGGTGAATTGTTAGCATTGTGGAGCTTACTTTATTTTGCCTCCTTTAAAAAGATTTCAATTTTACACTTGGTTGGTGATTCAAAAGTTATTATTGAATGGTTTAATAATGTGAATGAATTACAGGTGATCTCACTTCTGCCATAGATGAGAATAATCAAAGAGTTGAGTGGAAAGTTCAGTGAACTAAAAGCTGATCATATTTATAGAGCATATAATCATGATGCATATATGTTATCAAAAGCAGAACTTGAACTTGAGGAAGAGGGTATTTTCTATGCAGTGGGTCCTATAGGTGCAGCAAAAGACTTTGAAAGATTGGAAATCAATTAAGCTAGTACTTTTTTGTAGAAGAAAAGATTCAGATCTATTTTTTGAGCTTTTGGACTTGATTAGTATTTTGAGAACAATTGTTTCCATGGCCTGATACTTAGTGTATCTAACAAAGATGATGTAATATAAAGTCTGATCAAAATGTATAAACTGTAGCAATTGAGGAGTTGAAAGAATTTGATCCTGTATGATATTATTGTAACAAAATTATTATATTACCTTAATATAAGTTTTTTCTTATTTGAAAAAAGAAACAAAGTGTTGGAAAATTCCTAAAACCTTGTGGGTCAAAGAAATTTTTCATGTTATCAACATTTAAAAGCGTTGAAAATGAAAAACACTTTCTTTATAAACCAAATTTGATTTAGTTGGATGTTAACCACCATTATCATTATCATAATATTTATTTATTAAATATTGAGAATAGTTTGTTTTATATAGATACTTATTTATTAAATATTAAGGATGGTTAGATGGATATATAGAGAGATATGAACTAATATGGCTCTATGCTTTTATTTTCAGGACCACAAGTTCGAGCATTTTGACTTTATTTCTGTGAGGCACGGTATAATCCATGAGGAAATCCAAATTTGAACGATGGTGTATTTTTGCGCCAGATGGGGGTTTTCTGGCCATTTATTCTACTTTCCGATGACCATTTTTTTGTTTTTCGCGAGAGTCTGGTGCGGTTGGATAGTATGGAGGTCAAGCAAGTAGATTACGGTGAAATTCCATGTCAGAGCCAGACGTTTAATCCTTAGGCTGATTTTTATTGCAAATCCTTTCCAGATATGCCTTGGGATGGCCCGAATTTGTAGGTCATATTTTTTGGAAGGAGAAGGTTAATATGGTGGTTGGAAAGGACTTCACGGTCAATGATATTCCAAATTTTTTAGGCAAGGCCCTGATTAGGCGGTTTAGTGGCAAGGTGGTTCAAATGGATTCTCTGTCCCGGTGGTAGATTAATTGGGCCCCATAGTAGGACATATGCATATATTTCATGCCTTCGTGCATGGATGGTTGTGTTTTATTTTCGGATATGAGGTTGATCGTGAGAAAATTTTAAGAAAAGAATGGAGATAGGGTACATTGGGGTTGTTTATTCATAAATGGTGAGTGATTTGTATCGTGCTAAGGCTCCTGTGGCTATCATTTAGGTATGGGCCATCCTTCCCTGACTTTTTATGGTATTTTCAAACATAGTTGTCCTTGAAGTTAGAGGGAATAAGCTCGAAAAATTTGTAGGGTTGGAGTCGAATTAGGATACTAAGTTGGATAGGTGATGGGATTGGATTCAAATCAAGGTGGATCTCAAGATGGTTTGGTTTGGGATATGGATCTGATGTTTGGTGATTTTAAGTGGAAACAAAAAATAGATTACTAAAAGTTTCAATTTCGATGCTTCACTGGTTATGAGGTTAACCACCTTCAAGCTCAATGCAAAAAAATTCTTCTAAACATGGAGTATTCCAAGAAGGTATGGGTGTAAATGTTCAAGGATGAGCAGAAGGATGGTAGTCAAAATATGCTCAAGAAGAAGGTTGGAGGTGGTGTATTCTCCCCTACGGTTCAGAATGTTGTGCAATGGGATAGGTCGATGGATGAGCCAAGCCATTCAGTGTCCAACTTTGGTATGTTGCCCCTTGTGCCTATTTTATCTGTATTTATCCCTTCGTTTGAAGCTCATATGGTTAAATGCGATAAAGTTTTGGTTTCCCCTAAGCCAATATCCATCTCCCTGGTTCTAGACCCTCTCAATCGTAGCCCTATTGTCCCTTCGCATGTTTCCCTTTTGCATGGTAGGCCTGTCAGAGTGTATAGTTTAAAAAACAGTTTTGGCTCTACACAGGCGGAGATCGATCCTTCTTCTCAGGATAAGAGGGAATCCATTTGCCCGAAAAAAGGGTATTCCCTTATGCCCCATGTAAAACAAAAAGATGATTCCCCTCCATTTGGTTGTTTATCCCTCGATCTTATTCACCCCAATCTAGTGGGAAGGAAGCCCCATCTTTTCAAAGCACAACAAAAAGTTGTCCAGGATATTAGGAAAGGTAAGCAGTCCAGAATCATAAGGTCCATTCGAACAAGGAAATCCCTTGAGAATCCTTCTCCATATTTGTTCTTTCATTACATGCAAGAGGGTTTGGGGTGAATGTAAGCAACTAGCCCTCAAAAGGCTCATTTGGAGTCATAAATCAAATGTAATTTTAATTCAAGAGACAAAGTGTGAAGGTTCTAGAGAAAGAGCCATTTTGGAACCATGGCTAAAAATGTTCTCCTTTTGTTCTATGGACTCAGATGGACAGTCGGGTTATTTACTTATATGGTGGAGTCCTACCTATAATTATCTCTCTTCGACGTTGTTCAATTCAACTATTTAGGTTAAACTAGAGATTAAAGATATTAGCATTATTCTCAATGTTTTAAATGTTTATGGGCTATATTTCAATGGAGTCCCTTAAAGGAAAAAATTGGTAGATTCAAGGGATCTGAACAATCCCCTTATTCTAATTGGAGGGGATTTGAATATTACTTTATCCCTTAGATAAGTATTGGGGGCTAGGCCTAGGAGGGACCTGTACAGCATATTCTTCTTAGCTTGTTTTGAAAATAACCATTTAATAGATATTAAGCTAGTGAATTTGGTTCTTACCTGGAGGAATTTTTGTGTTAATGATGAAATAGTTTCAAAAATATTAGACATATTTTTATTTTCAAATGCATTGATGAATAGTGTGGTTTTAGTGAAGTCATGGGTGTCCGCCAGAGGTCTTTCTAATCACTTTCCAATCTTATTCAATTTGGATTTTGGTGGTAAGTTTATCCCATCCCCTTTAAAATTCAATCACATGTGGTTCTAGGAGGACGATTATAGGCTCCTCATTGAGGATTCTTGGGAGCATATTTTTACTTCTTCTTCCTTGTCTCTTATGTGTCAACTAGCAAAGAATATAACTAAAATAAAAGTACCTTTGAAGAAATATCTAAAATCTTACAAGGATAAGACTCAAGCTCAACTAAAAGAGGTTGAGGAAAAGATTACTCAATTTTATGAGGACAATGTTTCAGGTTCCATTTTCAATGTTCAACTTTCTCAATTGTGGGAATGTGAATCATCCCACATCTCAATCCTAGAGAAGGAGGAGAAAAATCAGAGGCTTAAGAGAAGATCCATCCAGATAAAAGACGGTGATAATAACAAAAAAATATTCCATCAATTTCTGAAGAACCAGAAAAATGTGAATATGATTTGGGGAATGAAATCTTTAGATAGTTCTAAAGTGCACTCCTTTAATGCCACTCCTTTAATGCCAAGGAAGAGAAGGGGGTTCACCATTTCAAACCCCTCTTTTAGTAGGCTGATGGTTTTTCGATTTTGGATATTTTGGAGGTGATCTATAAATTCCCTCCAGTATTTAAAAAATAAATGAATCATTCTCTGGTTGAATAGGTCTTAGAGATTGAATTTTGTGTTTCTCCTTCTCCTATGAAAAGAGGGAAGAGTCCAAGGCCCGATGACCTCACTATGGAATTTTTTCTTGGTTTTTATGACGTGTTGAAGGAGGATTTATTGAAGGTGGTAAGGGAGTCCCAAAGGATTGGGAAATTTTTGGGATCCTTTAACTCTACTTTCATCACTCTTATCCCCAAAAAACAAGATGGTGTTACCTTTCAAGATTATTGACTGATCTCTTGTTGTAGTGTGATTTATAAGATTGTGGCCAAAATTATAGCCAAGATATTAAATCCTCTTTTTGAGTGAGGTTATCGCATAAGAACAATTTGGCTTCCTGTAGTGAATAAAAATTCATGATGCGGTGGAAATCGCTGAAGAAGCCCTTCATTTGGTCAAACAATTTAATTAGGTTGCGACTATCCTCAAACTAGATTTATCCAAAGCTTATGATATAGTAAGCTAGACCTTCCTTCAGTTAGTTTTTTTGAAAATGGGACTGCATTTATCTACTTTTAATTGGATTATGGGGTGTGCTCAGTCAATTTCGTTTGCGGTGCTCATTAACGGAGCCCCTTCCAATTTATTTCGAGCTTTGTGAGGACTTATAAATGGTTTTCCATTGTCTCCTTTCTTGTTCCTTATAGTGGATGAAGTGTTGAGTAAAATAATAAATGATGCCAGGGAAAAAGGAGTATTCAGTGGTGTT
The DNA here is from genome assembly GCA_010110895.2 of Picea sitchensis. Lineage (NCBI taxonomy): Eukaryota > Viridiplantae > Streptophyta > Pinopsida > Pinales > Pinaceae > Picea > Picea sitchensis. The sequence continues at coordinate 98,488 of SNQJ01S0028148.1, read as the reverse complement.
AAGGTTTTTTGCCAAGAAACCATTACTCATCTCCTCTTTGTTGATGACATGTTATGTTTCTCTTAAGGGTCTATGAGGAACATTTCCTTCTTAAAAGGATTGTTGGATCTTTATTGTAACGTTATATGTATGGAAATTAATATCAATAATTAATGCTTAATTCCTCAATGTTTATTGGATTGCATGATTTAGCATATTGAAAATCTTCTTCCATTTCCTAGGAAGAAGTTGAAGTCTTGTTTTAAGTATCTCAGTTTTCTTTTCAAGATGGATAATTACAAATTTATCAATTGATTGTGGTTGTTTAATAAATTTGAGGCATGAGTGCCACTTTGGGTTAATAGGTTTCTCTCAAGGGGAGCAATATTAGTTTTTCTCAAGTTTGTGGTAGAGAGTATACTTGTTTACTAGACTTTGATAGCCATGGTGCCAAAAGGAACTTTGGCCAAAATAAAGAAGATAAGTTTTTAGTTCCTTGATTAGGTTTGCATAGGTCTGGAGGCATTCCTTTGGAAAAATGCAGTCGTGTGGAAACTCCCAAAAAGTTGAGAGGATGGGGGATTAAAAATATTTTCTTATTCTCTTAGTACCTTGCTACCAAAAGTATATGGAGGATTCCTCATAATGAATCCTTCTGGGGAAGGGTAATGAAATCAAGCTACATCCAGGGAAAGCCAATTGAATATTGGTATAGGGAGTTGAGAAATTATTCAAATGGATCCATAGTTTGGACAGAATTAATATATGTTTTTCCACTAGTAGGGTAGTGGGAGGTCATGAGGATTGTAAATAGTAGGAAGGTCATAGTTGGGAAGACCCTTGGATGGGGGAAGAGAGTGATTTTTGGCTTTTAGCTACCCTCCTCTAAGACCTTTACTCAGATGGTATTTTCTCTCTAGAAGACACCAAATCCTAATCACCCAAAGCCCGAGGGAGGCCAGGATGGAATTCAGTGGAATCCTTATGGATGGTAGGTGCGGGAAGACCAAGATGTACCCTATGAGAAGCCAATATGAAAACAACCTTGCTAGAAGGTGAAACCTATGGTATTTCTCTTTTCTTCTTAGTTATGAAATTAAGTACAAAGAAAGTGTGTTCACTATGGATTTTCCATGGACATTGTGGCCTAAATAGCTACTATATGATATTTTACTTCCTCTATTATGCTTCAATATCATACTCCTAGATGCTCTACTCAACTATGGAATAATAAGAAATACAATAAAATGGAACCCCTTCTTTCCTAGTACCCTCATATTTAACACGTTCTGATAATTGTCTAGGGTTAGCTTAGGTTTTTTGCATGGATCAAATCCCAATTAATGCTAGTGTTTTGGACCCTGTATATTCCTTTTTAAGTACACATATGATGATATCCACATCTATGTGTAATGTGAGTTGATGTGGCCTCCACTCGATATCATGGTGGTCAACATGATAGCTCAACTTGAGGGAGGCATAAATTCTACATACGAACTTGAATTGAGATGATCATCATGTTGTTGGAAAGATCTCAGTGTGTAGAAGAGAGCCAAGAGGATGAAAACTTCAATTGCGAGGATTTGACCCAAAAAATGGTTTTTTAAGGCCTTAAACATGCTTTAGACCCAAACCACAAAACAAAGACAATGAACATGTCCCTAAAATGGGTCCTACAAGCCAATAACTTCAAAGTTTCCACCTATAAAGTACCAAAATAGACGACCAGTTATAAAATGATCTATTCCAAATCAAAATCAGTGGTATTGCACTAGTTTTGAAAATGAGGTGGGTTGAGGGTGCAAATGGTCAAGAACTTCTCCTTCACCACTTTCTTCGTGTAGGCATGTGTAGTAAAGAACTTTCCCAACAAATTGGATAAGACGTAGAACATGTTGGCAATTAAACAAGGTAGGTCATGTTAGTCACTCACATGTGATAGTATAGTCACACAACTCTAGAGTGGATTATTGAAAATATAGAAAGAAGTGGTTCTTATTGTCTCCTCATTAACTTGTGAGTTGCAACAAATATTGATTTTCAATTCTATTTTATCTAAGAAACATATTCCAATGAAAAACAACAAAAACACCATAAACCACCAAAAAAAAAGAAAGAGGAAAAACCACTTCACCCTCACCTCCTCACTAGTTGGCTATCCTGTAAAATTTGTTTTGTCCTTTATTAATATTAATAATTATTAATTATGTTACTATGCTACTTTTATTCATGGCAATTTGATAGCTAAATAAAGTAAAGTAATAGAGGAGACTCTTTGCACGGATCATGGATCGGATTCACTTCCTTCTTAATCTTTTTAAAAATAGTTTATATTAATAATAATTTATATACTTTCTACACAAGACTTACATGTGTAGCAACTTTGCTTTTCTCATAAATTCAATATCATATAACCTTTGCTTTCCTCGTAAATGCAATATCAAATAATTACTCGTGCTTCATAATTTCTTACTTTTCCCGAAAATGGAGGAATGTAGATTACACATGGATATGATCCTCGACCCCAAAAGTAAATTTTAAGCATTAATAAAGTGAGAATATAAGTAAATTTTAAGCATTAATAAAGTGAGAATATAATTATAGGTAAATAAAAAGTATCTTGTCTTACAAGTACTACTAGGTAAATGAGTAGCATCTTGGTCTTAGTCATGAGTGATGGAATTAGAAGTAGTACTACATCGATGGCGTATCGCGCTGATGTTGCAAATTCCATTGGTTCAACACTCTCGAGCCTAGTATGCCATGTGCATGGAGCCATCATATCATGTAGTAGATTATAGTGAAAGTCTCCTCAATTCTTCTTATAAAATAGTGTCATTTTCATATATTTTTTTAACACCAAATTTATGTGAATTTGTTAATATAACATATTAAATCTCAAATTTATATAAAATTTTAAGATAGAAAAAAATGTTTTACATCATTGTTTCATTATATACCAAATGTGAATTATGATAAAAACTCGAAGTATGTGTGAAAGTTCTATGAAAAAAGGCTTTATAATCCAAGAATGGGAAATCCATTTAGTGAATTAGCTAATCTAAAAATTTAATACCTAGGTCGAGTTGGCAATTCAGCATATGGAGTTCATAGTTTTATTTATGATGTAAGTACATACATATCACGTACAAATTATTCTGAGTGTTAATTTATAAATTATTATAAGCGTGAAGCTACTTAGAAGTTTTTTATAATTCATACATATTATTTTAAACTTTAAGTTACCTTAAGGTTCTAAGTGACATTATAAATATTGATATGCAAAGATGTTTGATATACTATTGGTGTTTGCAAACACAATTTGATATGCAAGCATGCACCCTATACTATATACTATAGCTACTACTACTATTGTAAATTGAATTCTTCAATGGAATTTTATGGATTCTTGAAAGAAACCATTGAAATCTTATTACTAAACAATAAACAATATAGTTGTAACTCTCTTCAAAGTATCACACTTAAACAAAAATCTTAAACACTAATAAAATTTCTAGCTATTTCACAAGATGAATATAAAAATTATTTCATCCGTTGGACAATTAATCTTTCCTTTTTCATTTCTTTCATGAATTAAGTTGGTCTCACCTTGAAGGTAGGGGATCATAAGGGTATCCATAATCATTGTCTCATAAAAATGACTTAGACAAGGCTTGGCTAAGGCTCGAGTATGCAATTGACAAGCAATACTAATGAAACATTGATGTGAGGAGGTGAGGGAGAAAAATTATTCGTGGAGAAGCTTCTGTATGAAGGAGAAATATAGTATGAACCCTAAGTGTTCCCCGCCTACAACCCATCAAACAAAGGTACTTTAGAATTGTGAATGATTATCTAAAAAAAACATAATTATTTAGTCAAAGATCATAAGAAAGACAAGAACAAAATACAAAACCAAGGGATACACCTTTGGATTTGTAACTATAAGTTGCTTCACATATTGGTGTACTTGAAAATTTTAAAGAGGCCACAACTCTGAAGTACATTTTGGTCTCGGGGAGATGCAATGTGTTATTCTTCAATTATAGTTATAGCAGAGCTATAATTATACTTTTTTATTTACCTTCGTAAATATTTTGTATGTCATGTGGGCTTCTTTAACCTATTTTCCACATTCAAATGAAGAAATATTATTATATTTTATATTCAACTTCATTAACAAACCTGCTTTCTACAATCAAATGAAAAATTATACTTATTTGCGGTCTTCAATTATATTAAGAAACATGTGATAGATTGTATTCATGGGTATATCAAAGAAAGTCAAAGTTGAAGTGCACTCTCTCTCACTTAACCATTGTATACTTATGTTAATTGATTGAATCAGTGTAAATATAGTCTTTGAAAAGCATTGTATTTGTTGCACAACTTTAGTTGAAGTTGTACTTGGGAAGAAAAAAAAATAATAGTAGTATTGGTCATGTGGAGGTATTGTACTTGGAAAAAAAAAGTGATCACTCTTTCGATCACGTGGAGGTGTTGTACTTGGAAAAAAAATAAAAGTGATCACTCTTCCAATCATGTGGAGGTGTTGTACTTGGAAAAAAAATAAAAGTGATCTCTCTTTCGATCATGTGAAGTGTAAAGATATGCTCTAAAAAAACAATAGCAATAGTGATTGAAAATTTGTTGTGAATGTAAGTGTAAAGGTGGACTTCAAGAAACTCTATGTGATGATGAATCTCAATTTATATGAATCCTAGAATGAGAGGCCACACATGATCACAATACTAAATAAATGGCAATTTCTCTAGACGGTGCAAAGACAAGTCATAAGTTGCTAGTGTATAAAAAATAACAATTGGAAATATGAGATTCAATATTCAATTCCATAAATTATGAGCTAGATTTTTAAGCAAATTTGCATCTCAATTTTTTTTTATCCCTCTCGGTCAATAGAATAACCAGAGGTAAGATGGATTTATAAACTCTAAAGATAAGGGGTTAGTATGATCAATGTTATTGAGCGTTTATCTAATTATGTATCAATAGATGTAAAGTTGAAATTCCCCATAGTTAAGATGTTATTCATTTATATGGAAAAGTATCTATAAATTACACAACCATCCATAAGTGAAATTATCATAAAATCCATTTTAGTCTAAACGTTCTACATTTTGGCTATTTTCCAAGAACATTTTCTAGGGACATTTGCCTGAAAATCAGCCAGAAATTGTCGTGTCTATAGATTTTAGTAGTTAATTACGTATAATCTAAGTTTCCTAAGGGTTTCTCAACACGACGAATCCATTTTTGCATCCAAAAATGCAATTTTAAAAACAAAAAAATTGTGATTTTGTGCATATTTAAGTCGTCGGATTCTGTTGAAAAGGACAAAAACGTAGAACAGTTAGACAACGCCATTTAAAAAAATCAAAATATAAAATACTTTATTTTAAAAAATAAATATCTTATAAGAAAAAAATTGTTAAAAAACTATAAAGCGTGTCTACATCTGACTTGGACTATACCAATCCTTATCTAGGTGGATTTTAAACCCTTCGAAACTGATCAAGCTTGTATGCATCCGACTTGGGCTATACGAATATTATTTTTGTTTTAACGATCTTTGAGCTCATTCCTTTACTCCTTTAAGATTTTGATACATAAGAAAGGTATAAGCAATCTTCAAATTAAGATAGTATGATAATACTTCCATTTCTTTCATGAAGTAAGGCAGTCTTACCTTGAATGTAGGGGATCATAAGGATATCCATAATGACTTTGTCTCATGAAAACAACTTACACAAGGCTTGGCTAAGGCTTGAGTATGTAAATGACAAGCAATACTAATGAAACATTGATGTGAGGAGGTGAGGGAGAAGAATCATTCGTGGAGAAGTTTATGTATGAACGAGAAATAGAGCATGAACTCTAATTGTGCCCTGCCTACAACCCATCAAACAAAGGTACTTTAGAATGGTGAATGATTATCTCAGAAAAAACACAATTATTTAGTCAAAGATCAGAAGAAAGACATGAAAAAAATACAAAACCAAAGGCTACACCTTTGGATTTGTAACTATAAGTTTCGTCACATATTGGTGTAGTTGAAAATTTTAAAGAGGCCACAAATGTGAAGTACATTTTTCTCTCAGAGAGATGTAATGTGTTCTTCTTCCATTATAGTTATGGCAAAGCTATAATTATACTTTGTTATTTTGCATGTCATGTGGAATTCTGATCCAGGTGGATATCAGTGGTCAACCACCTATTCCAACTGGCTCAAAACAATCTTCTGGCAACTTACTATTTTTAGTTGTTCTTTGGGTGCTAAACTTCTAGGGCCATTTTGAGGGCCTAAATGAAGTCTCTTCAGGATCAAGCACCTCAATGATAGACAAAGGCTCTGATTGAGACTCCAAAATGAATTTCCTCGACGATACCTTTACAACGAGCTATCGTGCATCCCAAACGAAGATTGTATGCCAAAGTTACACCGTCCAAAATTAGATACACCAAACTACCCAAAACAAGGTGCAAAAAACTGTTGGCTTTTCATCTTTTGGGGTTAGGTTTTTGGATTCTCTTTATGTTAAAAAGGCCTTTGGAGCCTCATTGTAATTATCATCTTCTTGGGACTATGAGTAGCCATCACATCTCTTCTCAGAGATAAGTTGCCACAATTCTAGTGAGTCTTTCACTCTGAATTTCTACACTTTTGTACATTTCATTGATTAATAGAATTTGTGTATTACTGTATATCTGTATCTCTTGTTATATATCTGATATATATATGTTATTTTATTGACTCTCTTGCAATGTCTTTGTATATTTCTGTATTATATGTCTCTGCTCTCATTTTGTTCCACTCCTAAATCTGGATTAGTGGTATCAGAACAAGATACTCTTGACCGTTTTTCAGTGCATGCCCCTTGCGGGGTCCGAGTATAGCAATTTGGGTCTCAATGTTTTCTCTCTTGAGGAAAATCGCTCTCGCATGCCCAAGAAACCCTCCATGGCGGAAGAAAATAAAAACAACGGAGCATAAGATTCTATTAATATGTTGCTTGAGCAAGCTCTAACGCGACAAAGTGACGAATTGATGGATATTTTTTCTCACATCCTTCAACATTTGTCAATAAAAACAGACGCATATTCATCAAGCAGCCACTTTGGAGGCACCTCTCCTTTAAAGGTACAAGTTAATTTTGATATTCCTATATTTGAAGGACAGATAGATGCAAATTCCCTAGAAAAATGGTTAAATATACTAGAAGGTTATTTCTTTGTTCACAATTTTTTCAATAGGGAAAATATCACCTTTACTCTCCTTAAATATCTCCCCCATGTCAAACATTGGTGGGAAACTTACTGGGAGAAAATTTCCACAGATGATTCTGGAATATATGGGGTCGAGCCCACCTTGGATTTTTTGTGGATGCGGTCAAGGAAAAATATTACCCTATTGCAAACTATGATGACCAGTACATGAGATGGACCACATTGTGGCAAGAGAGGGGTGAAGTAGTGTTGGATTTCACCAATACTTTCCATACCTTGTGCACCAAGTTGGATATCAAAGACTCCGAGCGACATTTGGTTATGAAATACCGTGGGGATCTACATAGGTACATTCAAACTAAAATGGAGTTTCTGGACATCTCATTGTTGGCAGTTGCCTATCGATATGATTTCAAAATCGAGAATAAATTTAGGCACCAGAAAAAATGGGAGTTCAGATTTGCAAATCCACAACAACCAAAGTATGATAAAAACGACCCTAACAAACAAACTCTTGAAAACCAATCCAAGCCATAGCAAAAGGTGGGTCACGTGAAGGCAAAGAAGGACATTAGAAAGTGGTGTGATTTCCACAAAATGCCCTGGCACAACACCGATGAATGTTTCTCAAAAGAGTCATTGGTGGCCAAGATCAAAGAAAAGGAGTTGAACCCTGATTTAGAATCTAATTCAGAAAATAATGGGAGAACATAGATAATCGACGCAAACCCCACTACTATTTTCGTGACTACAACAATTCAACCAAAAGAACCAGCAGATCCTGAAGAGGTGGAGCACCTCTTCCATTCATAGATGTGGGTGAATGGGACCTCGTTGCATGTAATTTTTTATAGACAAAGACAGAAGAACCTCATCTTAGCAGATGTCGTCAAACAATTAGCATTGTCGAAAACACCACACCCACAACCATACAACATCGAGTGGCTTCACCAAGGACGAGATATCTGTGTCAGCGAGCAGTGTTGATTTTCATACGACATCCAACCCTTAAAGTATGAGGTGTTATGTGATGTTTCCCCATTGGATGTCTATGATGTTCTTTTGGGCCAGTCACATATGTGGAAGCACCATGTTATTTATGAGTCTTGACCCCGTAGTGTCATTGTTACTTTGGGGGGTCATCTCTACATGATACCAGAGGTAGTTACGACTATTGTCCCACATAAACAATATTGCAAGGTAGTATCTCATACTACAAAATTCAACTTCTTCACAGTCTATTCAAAAGGTGAATAGAAGAACACTGCAACCACTGCAGCCTTAGTCCAAGCACCTTTTGTTCAGGAGAAGAAGGTCGAAAAGATTGAAGCAAAGTGAAAGGATTCATTCTGCATCCATTCATCTCATGTATCCAAACTAGTTAAAAAGGTCAAACCCTTCCAGCCACATGTTCATGATAACCTTCAAAAAGCTAAGCATCGCAACTTCTCCAACAAGGAAAGAACCTCATTAAGATGCAGATTCAACAAACTCTTTCCCCTCCCCCCTAGGTAATTAATGTAATGTATGCAATTTATTCATAAAGAAGGAGGATTGATCCAGTCGGATATCAATGGCCACCCATTTATTCCAACTTTTCCAAAATAGTCTTCTGGCAACTTACTATTTTTAGCAGTTTTTCAGTTCCTAATTTTTCGGGGCCATTTTGAGGGCCTAAATGAAGTATATTCATGATTGAGAACCTTAATGATAACCAAAGTTTCTTATTGAGGCCCCAAAATGAATCTCTTCGATGATACCTTTCCAACGATCTATCGTGCACCCCAAACGAAGATCGTATGTCAAATTTATGCCCCGGGGAAGTTGATACACCAAACAACCCAAAATGGGGCCCACAAAACTGTTGGCTTTTCATTTTCCGGGGTTAATGTTTTGGATTCTCTTTATGTTAAAAAGGCCTTTGGAGCCTCATTGTAATGATCATCGTCCTGTGAATGTGAGTAACTGTCACATCTCTTCTCATAGATAAGATGCCACCATTCTAGCGAGTATTTCACTCTGTATTTCTACAGTTTTGTACATTTCGCTCATTAATAGAAATTGTGTATTACTGTATATCTGTGCTTCTTCTTATATATATGATATATCTTTGTTATGTTATTGGCTCTCTTGCAATATCTCTGTATATTTTTGTATTATATCTTTTCTCTCATTTCGTTCTGCTCCTAAATCTGGATCAACTTCTTTAACCTATTTTCCACAATCAAATGAAGAAATATTATTATTTTTTGTATTCAATTTAATTAAGAAACCTCCTTTCTACAATCAAATGAAAAAATACACTTATTTGTGGTCTTCAATTATATTAATAAACATATGATAGATTGTGGGCATAGGTATATCAAAGAAATTCAAAGTTTTGAAGTGGACTCTCTCTCACTTGAGCATTGTATACTTATGTTAATTGATTGATTCAGTGTAAATATAGTCTTTAGAAAGCATTGTAGTTGTTGCACATATTTGGTTAAAGTTGTACTTGGGAAGAAAAAAAATATAATGGTCGTATTGGTCATGTGGAGGTGTTGTACTTGAAAAAAATAAAAGTGATCACTCTTTCGATCATGTGGAGGTGTTGTACATGGAAAATAAAAATAAAAGTGATCTCTCTTTCAATCATGTGAAGTGTAAAGATATGCTCTAAAAAAACAATAACAATAGTGATTGAAATTTTGTTGTGAGCATAGGTGTAAAGGTGGACTTAAAGAAACTCTGTGTGATGATGATTCTCAATTTATAAGAATCCTAGGATGAGAGGCCACATAATATCACAATACTAAGTAACTACTAGAAGGTACAAAGACAAGTCATAATAAGTGCTAGTGTATAAAAAATAACAATTGGAATTATGAGATTCAATATTATTCAATATTCAATTCCATAAATTCTGAGATAGATGTTTAAGCAAATTTGCATCTCAATTGTTTTTTAACCCTCTCGATCCTTAAAAGAACCACTACCCTCTCGATCCTTAGTATTCTAATTCGATTGTCTTGATTGTCTTTATTCTGGAATTTCATTGTATTTTAAGGAATCGATAATAAAAGGTAGACGATATTCTTTGAGTGATTCCCGTTTTATGGTACGATTATAAAAGGTAGACGATATGGTACGATTATAAGACAAGCCCAAGTCTCTCACAATTATAATAGAATCCTATCATATGTATAGATCTCTGTTATATATAGGTATATAATAGATATAATATATTATAATATTAGCATAGATCCATCTTAACTTCATTTTTATTAAGAGGGATCAAATTTGTAGAGGTGTAATTTTTGTTTACTTAATTTATTATTATTATTATTATGTAAGAGTGATATTTATCAATTCCAAGTTGAATTTAAGAACGAAATCACACATCCATCTAATATTGGAGTGTAGAATGGGCCTCTAAGCCCAATAAGATAATATCTGATAGAATTATAATAGAAGTCAAATTCCACTATTTGGTCATATAACTACAAACTACAAGTCATAAAACTTTGGATCCAAACAATGGAGTGAATGGACGGCCAAGGTTAACTGACAAAATTTACTACAATGAATTTATTTTGGACAGATGGCATCGCTTATTTGTGTCAATATTATGAATAGAAAGTAGAAGTATACGATGAGAGGTTGTCTAACTGTTCTATGTGTTGGTCTTTAGTTGGAATTGGGTCACATAAATTGCTAGGAAATTACAATTTTTTATTATTTAAATTATTTTTTTGAATGTAGAAATGGATTTAGGGTGTTGAGACCCCTAAATCACTATGATTAAACATAATTAACCACTCAAATCTACAAATTCAATAATTTTTAGTCATATTTTAAGTAAAAATTCCCAAAAAAACAAAACCTAAAACATTTAAACTACTATATAAGATGATATGAATAGAAAATAAAAATTTAAAATCATATGAATAGAAAGTGGGAGTATACCAGTGAAAGCATGTTTTTCAAATTTGTGATTTTTATACTTATTAGAGCTTTGGCATGGGTTCTTTGGTCACTTACACTATAGAGTGTTTCCTCTATTGAAGAACACTTCAGAAGTATAAGAACTAACAAAATGAGAAGCAGAGAAGATAATACAGAGAAGACGAAATTGGAAACAAGAATGAGCACAACATATTTTATTAAGGGAAAAGGGTTGAGCTAGATAAGCTCTAGCAAATAAAGAAGATCAAGAAACAAAACAAGAAATCCTAATCGACTTGTACAGCTGGCCAGAACAGCTGGTAGTGTACAGTCACACACTGTTGAGGTTACAGTTATAACTAACACTCCCTCTTAAACTCAACAGTTACAAACATTAGCACTCATAATCCCCAAGTGTTGTCTCTTAATTTCAAAAATGATGCTTCCTAGTGGCTTTGTAAAAATTTCTTCGAGATGATATCGTGAGCCACAAAATTGAAGTGCGATGTCACCATTATTGACTAGCTCGCATATGAAGTGAAAACGAGTGTCAATGTGCTTGCTTTTCTTGTGAAACACGTAGTTTTTGGATAAATAAATAGTTGAAGTGTTGTTACAGAAGATAGGAGTGGGCTCCTTTTCTGTATGTGGCATATCATTCAATAGTCTTTGCATCCACATAGCTTGATAGGAAGCTGAGGTAGCAATGACATACTCTGACTCTACAGAGGATATTGAGACTTTGGGCCGCTTCTTTGATGCCCAAGAAATCAGGTTCGTGCCAAGGTGAAAAGCATGTCCTGAGGTGCTTTTGCAGTCATCTAGGCTGCCTGCAAAATCACTCTCTGTGTAACCAAAGAGATGATTATCTTCATACTAAGTGTACCATAAGACAAAATTGAGAGTGTTTGCGACATATCTCATAATATTTTTCGCCATCTTCAAGTGGGAATCTTTGGGGGATCCCATGAACCTGGAAGCAAAGTCGGATGCATACATAATATCAGGCCTAGTTGTTGTAAGATACAACAAACTGGCTACTAAACTTTTGTACAGGGTAGAATCCATGGTGGGGCCTTCATATTGCTTGCTCAATTTTGTGCCTAGGGATATAGGAGTTTCTGTTGGATTGCATTCTTCCATGCAGAATCTTTTGACGATGTTTGCTGCATACTTTTGCTGACAGACAAAAATTCTTTTGGTTGATTGGTCAACCTCAATCCCCAAAAAGTATTTCATTATGCCAAGATTTGTCATCTCAAACTCAGATTGCATGGCATGTTTAAAACTGGTTAACTCAAGTTTTCCAATATATATCATGTCATCAACATATAAACATACAATCATAATTTTACCTTGTTGATTTGTTTTGGTGTATAGATTTGTCTCATTTTGGCTTCTATTGAAACCACTCTTGATCAGGTAAGTGTCAATTCTGTTGTACCAAGATCTTGGAGCTTGCTTTAAACAATACAAGGATTTCT
>SNQJ01S0028148.1:55495-66098 GCA_010110895.2 Picea sitchensis | reverse complement strand
CGTTGATCTGTTGATCTAGAAATATCAACGATCCTGAGGGATTGCAGGTTCACAACTTGCTCACGCTTTAATTTCCTTCCCGATCTCCGCAATGGCTCCCCACCATCGATCTCTCTCCAATGAGATATGACAGTCGTGACTTAATCTTTTCTTGATCTGACAGCTTATCTTTCTCTCGCTCAGATCGAACGGCTGAAAAAAATCTCCGCCTCTTCTTCGTGATCCTCATCCTTTCTAAGCTTGATTAATGGTTCAGAACTATTCCTGTGGTCGATCTTACAGCTTCTGTAGCTTCTCCTTTGTTGCTTCTTTCAACTTCCTCCTGAATAAGGGATTCGATGAATTTTTAAACACTTTGTCCTTCTGCATCTTTGCTTCCTCGCGCTTTGTAGTCTCCAACAATCTTTTGAGAGGATTGCTCTCCAATCTCTGTGAAGATGCTTACTTCAGACGCTCTCGTCTACGAGACAACATATGCTCTACATTCTTCCTTTTGTGATCAGGATGCTCTCCAGGCTCTGTGAAGAGGCTTACATCGTGAGCTCTGATACCATGACAAAATGAGAAGCAAAGAAGATAATAAAGAGAAGACGAAATTGGAATCAAGAATGAGCAGAGCGCATTTCATTAAGGGAAAAGGGTTGAGCTAAATAAGCTTGAGCAAATCAAGAAGATCAAGAAACAAAACAAGAAATCCTAAGAGACTCATACATCTGGCCAGAACAACTCATAGTGTATAGTCACATATTGTTGAGGTTACAGTTATAACTAACAAGAACACGGTGGAGGGATTGTCGCACTTCAGAAGTATAATAACACAGTGTAGGGATTTTAGGACTTCAAGGGTATGCGAACACGATGTAGGGATTGCAGGGTTTCAAGATGCACAAGGAAGGAGTATGTGAGTATTGTGCATTTGGCAGGCATGCATGGAATGCGTTCAGACTACGACCACTATCATAGNGTGTAGGGATTTTAGGACTTCAAGGGTATGCGAACACGATGTAGGGATTGCAGGGTTTCAAGATGCACAAGGAAGGAGTATGTGAGTATTGTGCATTTGGCAGGCATGCATGGAATGCGTTCAGACTACGACCACTATCATAGCTGGATTGAATTTATATACGCTTTTCAAATACTAGCCATGTCTAGATTGACTTACGTTAATGAACTTTATTGGTCAAAATAGTAGCCATGTTTTTCTTGATACTTTAATGAACTTTATTGGTCAAGTCAGAAGGTTTTTTTTTTTATATTACAAGTTTTTTTTTTTTTTATATTACAAGTTTTTTTTTTACATTCTGAGAATCTCTCATAACTCAATATGTCATTAGCAGGGAACAATCATTACTCTTAACTTGGTATGTCACTATTATTCAAGGAAAACCACACCACCTGAACAACCAAGTGGTGGAAAACCACACCACCTAAAATACCCAATTGGTGATTCGTAAGAGGGCATGTTTTCAGTTCTACTAACTGCCCCATGATCTTAGATATTGGAAATGTGGACCCTTTACCTTTTCCTTGAGTTAAAAAAAAACTTACTCATAAACAAGAAAAAGTTGTTTTAGCTCATACCTCAAAACCAAGTATTAGAGTAAAACTTATGAAAAGTCTCATTAGGTTAGAGAGTTTTCTATTTTAAGCATAATATTTTACCCCAATAAAATCATGAAAAGACAACAAAAGTATTGCCACCTTCCTATAGCTCAAGCGTCATTGCCAAACAGGCTGAAAGGTTTCTTTGCGCCAGCATTGTGAAATGCATTTACTTAAAGATCTGGAATCTGGAGTGAAAACAAAATCAAAGTTAAGATTAGCTAATTATTGAGTTTAAATGAAGGAATATGAGACTCAAATGATTGAAGATCATTTCTTCAAATCTTTTCCTCATTGCGATTAGGTAGAATTTTCCATTAAATTGTTCTAGGGCTCACCTCTGTCTGGCACACACAAAAATCTTAATATTCATAAATTACACAGAAAATAAACAAAAATCTTAATATTCATAAATTACACAGAAAATAAACACGATACCACTTCCTTAAAATATGACCGACCAAAAGCCTGATCTGCAAGAGGCAGTGCTTTAATAATTTTGTCTACACCACATAACATTCCCATATAACAGAAACAATATCACTGTCCTTATATCCTCATCTCACAACTATTTGGTAATTTACCTTATAGTTATGATACAAGTTTCAATTCTTCAATAAATATGAAAGAATACGAAGAAATAGTATTTGTTTACCATACCGTAACAGGTGATGGATACTCCTCAACGCGATGCAAAAGTAATATCTGAAAATTTGAATCCATGCAAAAGTAATATCTGAAAATTTGATCGGATTCAAGTCTATTTTTTTTTTTCCGAGAATCTGAACTCGGGAGGGAAGATGGCTCCCGAGTTAGCCTAATCCATCCATGAATTTCTGGCCTGTTCCGATAATTGTACTCAGCTTCTTCGAAGTGTCTCTGACTGACTCATGTACTCTAGTAATGAACTAGCCTTGCGCTTAGCTCTTTCAGTACCATTCTAGGTCAGATCTGACAAAGGTTCATAAGCTCCAAGTTCTCGAGCTAAGAGAAGATGCCCTGGATCCCTTCTGCACAATACAAGCAATACAGTAGTTGCATTTTCCTTGTTTCGATGTGAACCTGTTCTGATTAAATCCACCGATTTCGGGATTGCCTCCGAATTGCCGACGGCTATTTTTCCCTCAGGATGGCCTGCCAGAATTGCCAGTGTAGCCAGGACTTCATCAACCATCCCTGCACTGGGATCTACCAGCAACTGCATCAAAGGGGCCACAGCACCAGCGCTCACAGCCCTCGCTTTGTCATCTCGATAGATTGATAAATTGAAGAGTGTTGTAGCAGCAACCCTTTTACCTCTCTGGCTACCCTCACAAAGCAAGCCAACCAAAGCAGGTATTGCACCAGATGCACCAATAGTTATCTTGTTTTCATCAAGAACTGACAAGCTAAAGAGAGTTGCTGCATCATTTTCTCTTCCTTCCATGCTACCATTTTTCAGAACCTCAACAATGGGACCAATTCCCCAGCCATGACTATTTCACCCGTGTTGTTTCCAGAGATGGAAAGGGTAAGAAGAGTTGTAACAACATGCTCTTGTGTTGTAGCATCGGGTGTGGACAAAAGCTTAACTAGCAAAGGAATGGCCCCACCATCTGCAATACAAATCATGCTATCTGCATTTGTCTTGGCTAGAAAACACAGTTCAACAATTGCTGCTCTTTTGTCCTGGGGAGATCCACTTTGACAACTTTTGCAGCAGAACATTCACAGTTGCTTGGTCATTGGAGGTATTAAACGTAGATCCAAATGAATTTCTTGTTCTCTTTCGTAGATCTGCACCATTAGATCCAAACCACTCTTCAATCAGGCTTCGCACTACGCAGTTGGGTATCAATTTTATGTGGCAACATCTGCTTTGTTTTAGGGAAAGTTCTTTGTCCCGAATCTATCCAATGCTGTATGCAAGCCCGATCATATGTCTGCATAAAGCCAGCGATAACCTGCCATAAGTACAGGACAATGGAAGAAAAAACATAAATACCACACAGAAAGTACAAATCAGTATTTTCTTTGAGTTTTCATAGGCTTAGAGAAAGAAGCCATCATTGAGTGTAGGTCTGCATCTAAAAATAGCAGGACATCCAGGTTTCATCTTGTAGGTCTGCATCTAAAAAAAATTAAAAATGTTTTAAGGTTAATAACCATAAGGTGTACAACTATAAAGATAATGATGGGCATTTCCATGAGTCAAATTTTAGCAAGATTAAACAAACAATAAGCAAGCAGCCAAAAAAATAGAACAATTTGGTAGCAAAACATGGGAAACACTCTTGGGAAACAGAGATTTAACAAATATCAAAACAGCCAAAAAAATAGAACAATTTGGTAGCAAAACATGGGAAACACTCTTGGGAAACAGAGATTTAACAAATATCAAAACTTAGGGTTCTTCATTCTCCAACCTACTTTGCAATCCAAGTTCTTTGTAAGGAAGTATTATGTGCCCAAAGTTGTGTTGATCCAAGTTCTTCAACATAGTCTCACAGTCCAAGATATTTTGAGGAAGTATCATGTACCCAAGTTGTGCATTGGGTGAACATGGGAAGTTAGTAAATGTTTTCCATTCCAAGTAAGTGAATATGAGAAGTTAGTAAAAGTTTTCCAGAGTTCCAAGTAAGTTAACTTGGGAAGTTAGTAAAAGTTTTCAAGAGTTCCAAGTAAAATTTATAGATTGGTGTATTGGAAAAACATAGAAAGTTGGTAAAAATTTTCAAGAATTCCAACTAAATTTTATAGATAGTTGCATAATAAATGCAGAATAAAGTTGTAATTTTTTTTTTTAAGATGTGTACATAAATAAAATAAAATATTTTATTTTATTTTATTTTATTTTATTTTTAATTTGTACTTTTTGGAATTTAGTTGTATATTTTTTATTTAAATTGTAATTTTAAATTAACAAAATTATTAATTTGAATAAAAAAATGAATTTAGTTTTCTGGTAATTTATGATTTATGTATTATTACTTTTTCCTGTATTATTAATCTCTTCTTTTGGTTTATCACATTTTAAAATTATTTTATAAATATAGATTAAACATGTATAGAGTGGTGTTATAGATGAAAAATGTGATTTATGATTTATGTATTATTAATCTCTCATGTATTACTAATCTTTCTTTTTAGTTCATTACATTTTTAAATTATTTTATAAATATAGATAAAAAAAAAATGTAACAAAAAGTTGTGTTATAGATGAAAAATGAATAGAAAAGTGATAGTTTTGAATTTTGAATTTTCTACATAATAAAGATAATAATTGTCTTTTTCTTTAAAAATTTATTTAATATATTTAATTAAACTTTAAATCTTAAATAAGAGTAATCAATCATTAAATCAAACTTATTGTTTATAGATAATCAACTTATAAAAACTTTAATCAATTAAGATATCACTTATGTGGTTTTTCTAAGTGGTAATGGAATAATCTTTTCCTTCATCTTTAAAATTGTTAATATTTAATAGGCTAAACTATCATTTATGTTCCTCTAAGTCAAATTAGGACAAGGGAAATGGCATGGGTATGTGAAATAATTAATGAAGTTGTGTGTGGGGAGTCTACATGAAACATGAAACTATTAATAATGGTGTTGTCTAACTTTTCTATGTTTTGATTTTTTCGGTTGGAATCCTAAAACTTAAATCGGATTATTTTATGTTGTTTAAATTGCATTTTTGAATGCATAAATGGATTTAGCGTGCTGAAAAAACCCCTAGAACCGAGATATAGAACTTGCCACTCACATCTACAGATCCAACAACATTAATAATGAAGTTGTGTTTTAAAATGAAATTGTGTTCCACCTTACTTAATGAGATATCATCAAACAAATGTCACAAATTGGATTTATACAATATGATGAACTTACAAGGATTGCCTGACTAGCGCTCTCTGTAACTAGGGTTTCGAAACTATAGCCGCCACGATCTGTCCCCAACCGATGGCTGCCCCGCAGGGGCCCCCGAATCATAGAGAGGGGGCGTCGACTGGCGCCTCCTACAGCCAAGTTATTGTCAATGAGAATGCAGCAGCGGGAGTGAAGAGGCCAACGTTTGAGCCGCCCCCTGACTTGCGCGCGACGCTTTTAGAGGAAGGAACGTTTAAAGACTGAGACATGGATATCGATCCTGACAAGAAGATCGCCTCTGCCAAAGCTTCGGCCCCTTGGATCCCCGGAAAATGTATACCACAGGCACCCCAGGCCCCAACATATGTGGTAAGATCACCGCGCATAGAGGAGCAGAAGCAGTACATGAGAGACAATTCCCTGGTAGGAAAGTTCCTAAGGCTTTGGCCCTCTGAGAGGGACTTGATCAAATGGATCCAATATTGGTGGAGACCAAAGGGTCATTATGACCTACAGCTAGGCTCCAAAGGATTTTTCACTATCATCTTCCATAACCTGGAAGATCACAATCGTATGTTCGATGGAGGGCCATATTTCTACAACTCGGCTGGCCTCTTCTTGAGATTTTGGACAGAAAAGTTCAGCCCTGAAAAAGAGGACTTTGCCCATGCACTGGTATGGATCAGACTCTATTCCCTTCCTCAGGAATTCTGGCTGGAGGAAGTTCTAGTGGGTATCGGCAACACCATTGGCATCTACGTAAAATCTTCGGAAGCCACCAAACAGCGAAGGTACACATCATATGCAAGAATCTGCGTTTACCTGAACATAGCTAAGCCCCTTCCAGGATCCATCACACTGGAGTATCACGACGAAGATTGGTCTCAAACAATAGACTATGAGCATATCCCCTTCCGATGCAGGAAATGCCACGAACATGGTCACCTCTTCAGGGAATGTACGCTCAACAAAACTCACAAGGAGGGGAACCCAGACACCAGCAAAGATACGGAGGGCTTCGCACAAGCAGCAGGAAAAAGACACCAGGGGAACAGAAAACAAATGACCCAGGTAAGTAAAGATCTCCCCACCAGTAATAAATTTGATACTTTGCAGAATCAACCCGAAAACCCCTCATCTGATGCTAGCCCAAGCGAGACATCCCTGCCCAACGATCCCCAGACCTAGGGTCAGCATGCGACCCCTCCCCCTCAGTCCAACACCCCCGCGCTCCATTCCCCGAGCCTACACCAGGAACAGCCAGATCTGCAAGAGATGGATGATGGGGATGAAGAAATGATGATAGAGGAGCAAGATCTGGCAGGGGTAGACTTAGACCACCTAGAACACGCCTACAGGCATCAAAATCTCTATACAATACCTAGGGATCAACTGAGGAAGGTGCATAAAATATTCCTCAACTCGTCAGCAGGATCCACAGCCCGAGCTAGCAAAGCACTGGGAATCCAAGGCAGCCAATCTAAAAACCCAAGCAAAGTTCAGAAGGAGGAAAAGAAAAGAGGGAGAAAATCCACAAATAAGCTCATACAAGAGATAGGAAATTTCATGGTGAACTCAGGGCAGATCAATCTGATCTTAGACAGTTTTCCTCCTCTTCCCTCCCACCCGTCATCATGAAGATTATTTCTTGGAACATCAGAGGTATCAACGGTCATAGCAAGCAAAAGATGCTATGGGAAATGATCATAGCGGAAACACCAGACATTGTCCTGATACAGGAAACAAAATGTACCTCAGAGGATATGGATAGGATACTCCCCTATTGCTGGAAACAGGGAGGAGTAGCCTTTGTAGATGCCACAGGAACAGCCGGAGGCCTGGCTATCCTATGGAACACCAATGCAGTGATGATGGAAAATTTCTGGGCCACCAAGTGGACTATCACAGCAGCGTATATGCTCATTGGCTCAAATCGGCCTGGGCACATTACCTGTGTTTACGGCCCGGCTAACCCAGGGGACAAGCAAGCTTTTCTCCGAAGCCTGAGTTATACCTCCAGCCTCACTCAGCACAATAGATGGATTATCGGTGGGGACTTTAATATCATACGCACCCTGATGGAAAAAAAAGGCGGGTCAAGGAGACTGGATCGGGACTCCTGCGAGTTCAATAGTCTGATAGAGGAGCTTCACCTCATCGATCTGGAAGCTGGCAATGGCCGCTACACCTGGAAAAACAGAAGGACAGGGGCACATCAAATCTCCTGCAAACTGGATCGCTTCCTCGTCTCGGAATCCCTCATGCTGGACGGAGTGGCAATGGAATCTTCTATCCTGAATCTCTCTGGTTCAGACCACTGGCCCGTTCAACTCTGGATGGACGTCCCGGCAACGCCTGGAAAAAAACCCTTCCGATTCGAACAGTTTTGGCTAGATCACCCCGATTTCCAAGCAAACATTCATGAGTGGTGGAGACAGGCAGAGGTCCCCTATGGTTCTAAAATGTTCTGCTTTCAGCAGAAGTTAAAGAATTTGAAGCAAACATTAAGACTCTGGAACAAACATACCTTTGGAAACATTTTCAACTCTCAAAAAGAGCTAATGCAGCAGATGGGCGAGATTCAGCAGCAGATCAGGGAGCAAGGGCTAACGCAGAATCTAAAAGATCAAGAAACAAGAGTGAACTTGAAGCTGGAAGATAGGAAGAAACAGGAAGAGATCTTGTGGAAACAAAAGTCGCGGGTTCTCTGGCTTAAGGAAGGGGAGCGCAACACCAAGTTCTTTCATCGCACTGCCATTCAGAGAAGGCATTCCAACAAGATCACACATCTCATCTCTGATGAAGGGGAAACTATCCACTCTCATGCTGATATGGAAAAAACTTTAATCAAGCACTTTCAAGACCTCCTCACAGAACCCATCCAAGATCGACAGCAAGCCATTCAGAAAATCACAAGGCATGTGCCACGCCTTGTAACTCAGGAGCAGAATGCGACCCTCCTCCGACCAATCACCATTGAAGAAGTCGACCAAGCGCTTCAGGACACTCCCAAGTGTAAAGCGCCTGGACCGGACGGTTTCACCAGTGATTTTTTCCATCACTGCTGGYCGATGATACGAACAGAGGTATGGGAAATTTTGGAAGACTCTYGGGCCACTGGACAGGTCCTACAAGMTCTAAATGCAACTTTCCTCACCTTGATCCCCAAAGAAKGACAAGCACATCGGCCCGAGCAGTATAGACCCATYKCCCTCTGTAACKTCATTTATAAAATCCTTACAAAAGTAATAGCTCGAAGGCTCAAACYGATYTTACCGGMAATAATCTCCCCAGAGCWATCYGGCTATGTTGAAGGCAGGMAAATCATGGAYAGCGTGATCCTAGCRCACGAAGTAATCCATTCCCTTCAGAAAACCAAAACCCCRGKTATGCTTCTYAAATTAGACCTCTCTAAGGCTTTTGATAAGCTCAGCTGGGATTTCATGAGAGCCATGCTTCTAGCTTTTGGYTTTGATCAAAATTGGGTCACTTGGATACTTAACCTTACCTCTTCAACCTTCTTCTCTCTTCTTCTCAATGGTGTCCCCACGAAACCTTTCTCCCCCTCCAGAGGGATCAGACAGGGAGACCCCCTGTCCCCTTTTCTTTTCATAATCATGGCTGAAGGTCTTAGTTGTTCCATTAAAGCAGCCCTGGCAAATAACCTTCTGGCAAGGTTACCCTTGCACGGCATCTCTCCCCCTATCTCGCATAGCCAGTTTGTAGATGATACCCTCTTAATGGGCAGCCCTACAGTCTGAGAAGCCAACTCTCTCCAGGAGATCCTTCAAACCTTCTCGGCAGCCTCAGGCTTAGAATGCAACAAGGAAAAGTCCCTAATCTTCTTTTTTAACACTCCCCCTCAGATCCAGCATCACATCTTGACCATTCTAGGTTTCAGAAGAAGCTCCCTTCCGTCCAAATATCTCGGCATCCCCTTAATTGACAATGCCCTTAGAAACTCCTCTTGGGAACACCTCCTGTCTTCCTTCTCCAAAAGGATCTCCTCGTGGACTTTCAGAGCTTTAAATCTCCCTAGTCGACTCATTCTGCTCAAGGCCATCCTTCAAGCCCTCCCGATATACATCTTTTCTGCGTTGGCCACCCCAAAATTTGTTCTTACTTCCATCAAAATTCTGCAAAGGAATTTCCTCTGGCAAGGAATTTCCAAAGAGAAGAAGATAGCACTTGTCAGCTGGGACAAGCTCTGTAGGCCCAAAGAGCAAGGAGGGCTCGGATTAAGAGATCCGGCCATAATGAACAAGATTCTCAGTGCCAAGATATGGTGGCGCTGGCTTAAAAATCCCAAGGAATTATGGGCCAAACTGTGGCGGAAGAAATACGCACCAAGTACAGCAGAGAGGAATCTCATTCGCTGGGATGGGGATAATCAGGGTTCCTTGATCTGGACAGCAGCTAAACAGAACAGACGGTTGGTCACACAGCATGCATTCTGGGAATTAGGTAATGGAGAAACTGCCCTCTTTTGGCAGGATTCCTGGCACCAATGGCCCGCTCTGGGAGCTGAGGAATGGGAACGTGACATATGCACCCAAGAAACTCAAGCAGGCCTGACTCTGGTAGCGGATTATTGGTAGAACAACCCTAGGGAGGATACCTGGCGCTGCTGGAGAGTGGACAGGGAACACATGGACCTGGACGTGCATGTCAACCTGGAACCTCTGAATGAAGAGCTTGCCAAATGGAAAATTCCCAAAATCGAGGGCGAAGACATTCTTCGATGGGGCTACGGAACACAGGGTACCTTTAGCACGAGAGAAGCCTATCGAATTCAAACCTGCACAGACCTCATCCCGGCTTCAGAGATCTGGCAAAAAATTTGGAACCTCAAGCACTGGCCGAAGGTAACTCTTTTTCTTTGGTTGGTCCTACATTCAAGCATCCTAACTTGGGATAATCTACTCAAAAGATGTTTCACAGGACCCTATATTTGCATTCTTTGTGGAGACGCTGAAGAAACTATGAATCATCTCCTGAATATCTTCCCTTACTCTGCCCAAATCTGGGACCAAGCGGCAGTCACTATGCGTATCTCGGATCGCCTAAGGAATAGCATCATTGAGACCCTTGAGAATTGGAGAGATGTGGCCTTCCATTCGCCCATCCTCAATTGCGTCTAGCAGCTTCTT
>SNQJ01S0028148.1:35915-47571 GCA_010110895.2 Picea sitchensis | reverse complement strand
CTGGTCGAAGACGGAGCGCCCAGGCGAAGCAGAGATCATGGGATCTCTCCCCCTTTTATGGGTTTTTTGGGTTTAGGGCTTATGTAACGGGTATGGGATGTCGGCCCATGGGTCTTACCCATGTTTAGGCCCCTTTTGTAATGTATAAATAAGTAGCTAGACGATGTAAGAAGTAGTTACTAGTCATTGATCGGCTTAGTGCATGGCTAGTTGGCTTTGTGCAGGAACATGTTAAGGCTTGCAGAGCTAAGTGCAAGTGTTTTGTAAGGGATTTGTGCACAGACTGTGTAGAGGCTTGGTGTTTGGATCTAACTCAGGGAAGGAGGATTTGGTGAGGTGCACATAAATCTCATGTCCTATGCGGAGTTGTCTTTGTGGCTCTCTGCATGTAAAAAGATTGGAAGAAGCTAATAAAGAAGAAGAAGAGGAGTTGGTGGACGTAGCCCCACACTGGGGTGAACCATGTATATCCTGTGTTGTGGTTGTTTTGTGCGATGTGGTTGATATGTTATTGATCTGATCTATGCTTAGTGCTATAATCTTTATGTATACTAGATGCATCTGATGTAGTAGCTTAGCTCCTTATCTGTGAATGAATACTAGATCTACTTTGATGTTATGTGCTGAATGGTTAGATATATTTAGATCTTGATGAATACTGTGATGTTCTGTAATTAGGGTTTTTCCTGTGATGTGAATAAGGGTCAAAGACTAATGAATGTTAATTGTTAAGTATTATGATCACATATTTGTGTCCCAGCTAGGTTGTAGACACTTGAGTCCTACAACCCCCCTGCCTCTACCTTGGGTGAGACTTCATCTGCTTCGTAAGTGTTGTCGAAAGAGCCAATAGATAGGGTTTTGTTGGTGCGTTGTCGAAGTGTTGAACCCTGGGTCTACCCCTGTTCCAACAAATGGTTCCATTGTCGGGACCTGAAACTTTGATTGCTAGGAGCTTTAGAAAATAGAAAGCTCTGTGCGCAGATTTGTTGCTGTAGTGCGCAATATTCTACTTAACTTGTGAAGTTGTGTTCTAAGAAGGGAATCAGATCTAAAGAAAAGAGGTAAGATCTTAAAGCTTCGTGCTCTGATAAAGGTAAGATAAGTGAAAATTTTTGTTTCGAAAGAATGGATCTAGGTATGTTTGATAGATTTCGCACTATCCTGAAAACTAGGGCACAACTAGAAGAAATAAGATTTGATATGAATAGATCTGACCAAGTTAATGAAAGATATGTTATTCCTATACATAGAAAGAATTTTTGGACTAACAAGTGGATGCAGGATCTTAGAAAGAATTTTTTGCAGGTCCATCACTGTGATCCCACTACATAGTACAAGAAAAGGCTGGGGATCGTTTAAGAGAAAGAGGGGATTGAATCTTTGTTATAGTTGAAGAAGACCGAGACATCTTGCTAAGGAATGCCCTGGTACAGGTCCTATTTTTCTTTGTTGTAAAGCTGTTGGTAATGAAGTTTTTTATTTCCCTAGAATGATTTCTAAAGTTGAGAAAATGAACATGAAACAAGAAAACCATGAAGATGGTCAAGACACTAAGAATATACTAGAAAACTAGAAAAAATCAGAAGCTATATTATTGTAGATGAAAGAAACATTGAATGATCACAGAGACATTAGTTTACTATAGATCTTAAAAGAGAAGCAGTGCATAGGAACAAGAATAGAATACTTCGACATAGACTGTGTATTGGATGCAGAAACACAGGTGAACATTATGCCATAAAGTACTTGAGAAATTTTGGGAAAGCCTGCTATGATTCCTTCATTGGGAGGAATAAGATTGTTTAAAGGAAAGATGATAACCCTATGTGGAAGACTTACTCATGTACCTATGAGTGCTCATGGAACATCGACAAAAGAAGAATTCAAGGTCATTAAGTTTGTTGAAAACAACGCTCATTTTTCTCTTTTGTTAGGAAGAACTTGGATTGATAGAGATCAGATCCGAAGGAAAGAAGAAGAGGAATCTATAGAACAAAAAAAGAAAGAACTAAGGGATTTCATGGCTAGGAGAATAACACGCTTAATAGAAGAACATGAGGACAAGTCAAAGCAACTGAGGGCTAGAGACCTAGCTGTCGAAGTTGAAAGAATGCAAGAAGCCTTAAAGAACTTATCCATCCAGAAGAGAAGAACACCTACTCCATAAGAAATAAGAGAAGAAGTATTACCCTCGAACCCTTTGAAAGACACTCAACAGTGCGAAGTTACTATGCTAAGAAAAGATAAGAACAAGAATGGAAAGAGGAATCGAGAGACGTAGATCACAGGGAAGAAAGCGAGAAAGCTCAATCAAAAGAGAGCAAAGCTAGAAAAATTACAGGAGATTCTAGAGAGGACTTTGCAGAAGGAAGGCTTGTAGAACTTGAACCTCGCCGGAATAGCATAACAACACAGACTGGCACTTCGCCACGGCGAAGAAATATGACCGTTGGAGGTGTCCCGACCGTTAGAACGATGCTCTAGAATGTCTAGAAACATAGTTATTGTTGGAAAGATCGCCAATGGAACATTGGGACCGTGCCATAACGAATGGAATCATATTGATTAAGGAATTCCTGTCCATTGGAGGAATCTGTTACGATGTTGTATATTTATACTGTTGCATATCTCACTGGGGAAACTTTTGCAAACTGAGATATTGGAGCCCATAGAGAACTAATTGCTACCGCGCAGTACATTTGAGACCTCGTCAACCACTTCATTTACCTTGAGCGTCTGATCACCTATCTGAGATATCCAATCTAGAGAGTGCATGTCAGATGAAATTAGCACAGTAGAGAAGTCTGTCAAGGAGATCCTAATAGACCTTATGGATGATAAGGTCATGTCTGCAGGAGCACAGGCCTCATTGACGAGAGGATTTCAAGCATCCCCGTCGAATACATGTCAATCTGGGCCATCCCGAACTGCGATAGAGAAAAGAAATAAGCACTGCGACGACCTGGCGAATGCGAAGCTCATCCCATCGCTCTTGCCCAACTATATATCGCCTCTGGCTAGCGTGGTTAGTCGTGACAATGTCCCGAGAGATTTTGATTATACACTGATCACTACGCACCTCCCCAAGGGGATACGCGCAGTTGGACTGCAGTTGGGACAGATTCTAATGCTCAAGATCAGTTATTTCAACTTAAGAGACTGGAAGAATTATGGAATTCTTGCGCCACATAAGTAACTAGCAAAGAAAACGGGGAAGAAGTCGAAGATAGTCCCTTAGCCATGGACCATGGACATCACGAGATCAACAATCCTTAATTTGATGAAGATATTGCACTTCATCAGACATCAAGAGGTTAACACATGCGTTAAAATCCTCCTATCATGCTTCCATGGAGGGTACATGTGGTTGGATAGGCGCATCACTGTAGATCCAAAGCTGATCCACTTGATCACTGGATTGAGCATGCAGGGACCAGACCCTCAGGATTTTTACCCAGGGAAGGTTGCAGATCACACCCTAGAGCAACGAATAAAGGATACCTATGGAGATGTAGAGAAGGGAAAGTGGGGCTACAAGGTAGCCTCCATCCAAAATGGCACAGTAAGCCTAGCTTGTCAGTTGATAGTAGACAAGCTCGTCAAGAACAATAGTCCAATGCAGGTCATGGGGTTCTTCATCGACCTCGCAGGAAAGTGCGTCAAAGGGATGAAGATGAACTGGGTGAGCTACCTCATCAACCAATTGCAAAAAGATTGTCACGAAGCGCAAGACCAGGGCTACAATTTTCACTTCAGCTGGTTTTTGATTCTCGTTGCCTTTGTCGCTTGGGAGATGTCGGAAGGAGCAACCTTCCCTAAAGTTGAGCCATCTGAACCACTATCCGCGAGGTTCACCACCTTATGGTACTCAAGCGATATGAAAAAGCAGTGGCACTCGAACATTGTCTTCCATGATTACTATCTACAAATCACGTGAGCCATTGAGTCATTCCCCCAAATGACTCTGAATACACTCCATCGGTTTAGGCCAATAAAAAATTTTCACACAGATAGGCACTTCATTTACATCACTGCGCGTAGGGATGAAACCAAGGAGGAGATATAGTCGTACTATAAATTAACTGATGAAGACATGGAGGAGATAACTAAGGAATGGCCAGCTGAATTCCTTGTACCAATCAAGAAGACAAAGCTCTCCAACCCTGATATCATCGAAAGTCCTATGGTCACCCGAGAAGAATATGATGGACCCAACAACATCAAGAATAAAAAGAAGGAAGAGGTGCAGGAAATAAACAACACATTGGAGGAAACTACGTCGGAGTCACCTCGAGGAGGAGGAGATGACGAAGTAGACCAAAAAGAGGATGAAGGGGAAGAAGACAAGCAGGAACAGGGAGAAGTGACACTGCCTAAATATCCCCTTACAAAGGTCGATTCGTCAAAGAAAAGAAATTTTTCTCCAAAGAAACCCTCAGCGTGAAAGAAGTCACGAGCCAATAAGCCTCAATTACAGACTGTACTTATGGTAGATGATATCGACCTCATCATCGCAGTCGTATAAGATACTTCAGAGGACATTTTGTAGCGAAATGAATCCAAACATGAGACAATATATGACAGGATCGAGACAGAGCTCAAAGGGGTACAACAGGCTCTCTATTTGATCCGCGCACTGTCTACTGCACCGTTGTCAACAGGGGGTATAGAAGTAGGAGATGAGCTTGCCCAACTACGCCAATTAGCATATGTGACAGAGGCTCTCCTTCACCGAGCACAGGAGGAAAAAGAACAGGCCACAAAGTCCTTGAAGAAAGCAAAGGAGGAAGCTCTAGAGCAAATTCAAGTTGCGCAGCAAGAGAAATATGACCTCCGAACGAAGTTTGAAGAGGACAGAGAGTAGATCCAGAGAGAGAAAGATCAGCTACTCGCAGAGCATATTGGAGTTAGAGAAGAATTCACTCGAGCACTTTGATCCGTGCCAGGATTAGCACAAATGGAAGAAGAGACAATTGAGAGCCAAGGGGGAAAACTCGTTGAACCCATTCAACAGCTTCAAGCAAGAGTAGTGAAACTGGAATTGCAAATAGTGTCGAGCATTCCACAGGAAGTACGAGATCAGAGGGAAGAAATTGTCTGGAGCGCAGTCGAAAGAATCAAGGCATTGGCGTTAGAATAAAAGAAACTCAATAACTGAAGTGCGTAGACCTATGAGCACCTTGTAGAGGACCCAAAACTAAGAACATTATAAGCACAACTCCAGGAGGCAAAGCAACAAGCATCGACAATGCAAGCGCAGTTGAAACTTCTTTCAGCAGTCGAGAAGATGAAAAGGTCACAGGAACAACACGTAATTCAACAGTAGGTTCATGCCATCTAGAGTAGAGTCATGGAAGTGACCCAGAGACTCCAGCCGATACACGACGAAGCCTTCACAATTTTCTAGGAGATCGAGGGACAAGGTGCACAACTGGAAAAAGTGGTCACCAGAATGGAACAACGCTTTGAAGGACCTGTCACCGAGACAGTCATTCAGGAGTTCGTCAAGAAGGAGGTTGTGGCAAAGAAACAATTCAAGGCAACTCGAGCCAATCTTGAGGCATTCGCAGTAGAATTTCCCATATCAGAGTGACTCAAGACATGTCACAGGTGATTATTGGGGGTCTGTTGGCCCTCGACCAAGTTTTGGAGAACCTTGGTAGTGTTTGACCACTTTTGGGACTTCGACAGGCTGGTCGAAGACAAAGCGCCTAGCTGAAGCGGAGATCATGGAATCTCGCCCCCTTTTATTGGCTTTTTGGGTTTAGGGTTTATGTAATGGGTATGGGATGTCGACCCATGGGTCTTACCCATGTTTAGTCCCCTTTTGTAATGTATAAATAAGTAGCTAGGCGATGTAATAAGTATTTACTAGTCATTGATCGTCTTAGTGCATGGCTAGTTGGCTTTGTGCACGAACATGTTAAGGCTTGCAGAGCTAAGTGCAAGTGCTTTGTAAGTGCTTTGTGCACAGATTGTGTAGAGGCTTGCCGCTTGGATCTAACTCGGGGAAGGAGGATCTGGTGAGGTGCGCGTAGATCTCCCATCCTATGCGGAGTTGGCTTTGTGTCTTTGTGCATGTAAAAAGATTGGAAGAAGCTAATAAGGAAGAAGAAGAAGAGTTGGTGGACGTAGCCCCAATTGGGGTGAACCACGCATATCCTGTGTTGTGGTTACTTTGTGTGGTGTGGTTGATATGTTACTGATGTGATCTATGCTTAGTGATATAATATTTATGTATGTTAGATGCATGTGATGTAGTAGCTTAGTGCCTTATATGTGAATGAATACCAGATCTACTTTGATTCTATGTGTTGAATGGTTAGATATATTTAGATCTTGATTAATACTACGTTGTTATGTAATTAGAGTTTTTTCCTGCGATGTGAATAAGGTTCAAAGACTAATGAATCTTAATTGCTAAGTGCTCCGTTAAGTATTATGATCACATATCTGTGTCCCAGCTAGTTTGTAGACACTTGAGTCCTACAACCGCCCCTGCCTCTACCTCGGGTGAGACTTCATCTGCTTCGCAGGTGTTGCCGAAAGGGCCGGTAGATAGGGTTTTGTTGGTGCGTTGTCAAAGCGTTGAACCCTAGGTATTCCCCTGTGCCAATAGACATCTTGCCAACTTTCCCATTAAGATCCCTATATATGTGTCTAAAGGAGATCCATTCAAAGGATTTAAATTAGACCATAATATCCTAGAGAAGAGGGCCAATATGCACATCCACCACTAAAGTTATTGTTTATGCCCAATCAATGAAAAACTTTGAGTTTCCAATCATGATATAGGTGGATACTAGTGGCCACCCGCATGTTCCACTAATTCATAATGGTTCCACATCTTGGCAGTTTTTCTATAGTTTTTCGGGTCTCAAACTTTCAAGGTTGTTTTGAGGCCCTTGACAATTTTTTACTGACATGGAAGGACCAAATAGATGTCAAACGCATGTAATGGGACATTCAGAATGTGTACTTCTCAGCTAGACCTTTCCAACAGGCTATTGAGTGCCCCAAACAAATATCGTATGTAAAAGTAACACCACGAGGAAGTTGATGTATCAACTAACCACATCGGGGCCCATAAACCTTCTGGTGTTTCATCTTCTAGGGTTATATTTTTGGATTTTTAGGGTTTTCTCATTGATTATTTATATTAAAATGCATTTCCATCCTCCTTGTAATCAACTTCTTGCAAATGAGTATAACCGACACATCTCTCTCTTTAGGGATAAGCTACCACCATTCTAGCTAGTTTGTACACTTTACATTTTGTAGTCTTTTGTATTGCATTCATTAATGTAATCTAAGTAAAATTTTGGAGAATGAAGAAATCGAACGCAAAATCCAAGAGCCAATTCTGAAGGGACACATTAGACCAAGCTCCTTGCCTTACAGGATCCCAATTGTTATGGTACAGAAGAAGAATCCGAAGGAAATAGTGTAAGAGTAAATGGAGAAGAACCCCCAAAACATCCCACAATGGATGTTTCTATAATTACATGAAATCAAGAACCACGTGGTCTTCCCCCCAAGAATCTCATGTAACCACTTTTCTCAATTAAACCCGATATGGGTAAATAAAATCTAATAAAAAGACTTAGCCCCTTTAGCCCCCTCTCCTGTGGAATCATAGCCCCCTATCTCTTATCCTTGTTCGTCTTGCAACCAACGATGTATTTTATTAATTTATATAGAATTATTACATTTCATGGGCACTCTAGCCCCTTTTCAACTTTACTGACTCACCATTCTAAGTCACAATTATAGAATACATTTTAGTTCATAGGGATCAAAACCTAAGTGTTACAAAATGATCGGAAACATACCCACCTTCTAACATATTCATATCAAATAATTACTTCCTTAGAAAGGAGGTTGAGGGTTTTTCATACAGTTTATCCAATGAATTCATCATATCCTCCGTTGTATTTTATTTTGAAATATTGAAGACCATCGATGTTGTGAGACACAATCGTATTGTTCCTAGTGTCTTTTCTGTCAAGAACCTCCCATTCTTCATCCTTCATATTCATCAGATGCTTTGGTTTTTCTCCCAACGGTAGGAAAAAATACTTATGATATAGATAGTATTCCATTTGCATATTCCATATGATCCAGGTGGATATCGGTGGCCACCCACCTATTCCACTAAATCAAAATACAGTTTTCTACCTTGGTAGTTTTTCTACAGTTTTTCAAGTCCCAAACGTTTGAGACCATTTTGAGGGCCTAAAGAATGACCATTTTTTACGTTTGGGGGGCCAAGAGATAGTAGTAGGCTTAGGACTAGCCTCGGTCATTTTTTTTTCTCGGATAGACCTTTCCAACAAGCTATCGTGCACCCCAAACAAAGATCGTATGCAAACATTACGCCCTCGGGAAGTTGACATATCAACTACCCCCATCCGGGCCTACAAAACGTTTGGCATTTCATCTTCCGAGGTTAGTGTTTTTTATTTTATTTATGTTAAAAAGGTTTTTGGAGCCTCATTGTAAACAACATCTTCTTGCAAATGAGCGTGACTATCACATCTCTTCTAAGAGATAAGCTGACACCATTCTAGCAAGTTCTTTCACTATGTATTTTTACAGTTTTTGAACATTCCTTTAATTCATAAAAACTGTGCATTATTGTATCTTTGTGTTTCTTGCAATATATATGTGTATTTACTTATTATATTTCCACCATCATTTCATTCTCAAAATAATTCAAATCATTGGTATCAGAGTGGGATGCTCCTTGTCATTTCTTAGTGCATGTCCTTGATGAGGTAAAGGTATAGAGAGTTGGGTCTCGATCTAGTTTCTCTTGAGGAAAACCACTCTCTCCAKCCCAACCGACCTTCCATGGTGGAATAAAAGAGAGACGCAAGAGAAAAATATTCTATTCAATTGTTACTAGAGGAAGTCCTCACAYGACAAAGGGATGAAATAATGGAGAATTTTTCCCAAATCCYTCGAAGGCTTCCGAAAATAGTATACAAGTATTCATCAAAYAACAAATTTGGAGGCACCTGCCTTTTCAAGGTAGAARTTAATTTTTATATTCCTATGTTTGAAGGTCAGATAGATGTCAATGCTTTGGAAAAGTGGTTAAATATTCTAGAAGGTTATTTCTTTGTTTAAAAATTTTCCGACAAAGAAAAGATCACCTTTGTTCTCCTTAAGGTTGTCCCCCATGTCAAATATTGGTGGGAAACTTATTGGGAGAAAAATTCCACAAAGGAGTCTGGAATATTTTGGGTTGAGCCCACTTGGGATTTTTTTATGGATGCGGTCAAGGAGAAATATTACCCTGTTGGAAACTATGATGACCAGTACTTGAGATGGACCATGTTGCATCAAGAGAGGGGCCAAATAGTGGTGGATTTAATAAACACCTTCCTTACATTGCACAAAAATATGGGTATAAAATACATAGAACAACATATGCTTATAAAATACCGCGAGGCTCTACAGAGGGACATCCAAGCGGGAATGGAGTTTCTGGACATCTCATCACTGGGAACCCCTTATCGATATGTTGTCAAAATAGACCAAAAATTTAAGCAATAGAACAAGCAGGAATTTGGGTGTACAAATCCGCAACAACCAATGTATGGTAAAGGCAGCCCCAACTCACAAAACATTCAAGATCAAGACAACTAGTCCAAGCCATAGGAAAAGAAGGGTAACAGGAAGATGAAGAAGGAAACTAGGAAGTGGTGTGACTTCCACAAAATCCCTTGGCACAACATTGATGAATGTCACTTAAAATAGTCATTGGTGGTCGATCTCAAAGAAACAGAGCCAAGCCCTAACTTCGACTCTGATTTAGAAAATAATAAAAGGAAACAAATCATTGATGCAGAACCCACTGCTATTATTGCGACCAAAACAATCTAACTAGAAGAACCAGAGGATCCCGAGGATGGTGAGTTCCTCTTAAATTCATAGATGTGGGTGAAGGGGAACCCACTGCATTTTATTGTTGATACTAGAAGCCGTAAGAACCTCATCTCAGCAAAGGTTGTTGAGCAGCTAGATTTCCTGACAACGCCATCAATGGTACCATCTATTAGCACTATAAGTTCTTCTTATACTACTTTAAGAACAAGCCTAATACCCATCATAATTTAAAAAATTAAATCAATTTTATAGTTGGTGGATTAGCAAGAAAGAGAAATAAAGAGAGCATCAAACTCTTTGTAGAGACATTCTATTGGGCATGGAGTCATAACATTCTGAAGATCAAAGGAAATCAAGCTACCTACCATACAAAAGGGCTATATAATGATGAACATAAGAATGAAGTAGATAACACTAAGAAGATATATTCATCAAGCAATGATCCTCTCTGAAAAATTAATTAAAAGAATACTTGAACATAAATCATGAAAGAAGGCAATCACTACAAATCCTTTGCACCTCATGAATCTCGTGCCCATGAACAACCATTGATCCTCAATGTCTTAAATTCATTCAAGCAAGATGAAAATGTAAAGTTGAATTCCTCGTAGTTAAGATATTATTCTTTTATATGGAAAAGTATCTATATATTACACAACCATCCATAAGTGCAATTATCATAAAATCGATTTTAGTCTAAACCTTCTACGTTTTGGATCTTTTCCCTTAATATTTTCTAGGGATTTTAAACTCTTTGAAACCAGTCATGCTAGCTAGATTTAGCACACATTAATTTAAATATAAAATAAAATAACAACTTTCATTTACTACAATATCTCAATATCAATAGTAAATTTTATTTTTTTATAATTTTAAATTTAATTAAAAAACAAAATAAATTATTAAAATGATATTTAAAAAAATTTAAAATTACTTTATAGGCAATGAATTTTTGTCCAAAATTACTATGATATATAGTAAGTATTTTTGTTTAATGTTGTCCAAAATTACTATGATATATAGTAAGTATTTTTGTTTAATGTTCTTTGAGCTCATTCCTTTACTCCTTTAAGACCTTGATACATACGAAACGTATAAGCAATCTTCTAATTAAGATAGCATGAGAAACAATAAGCTTACTGTTATTTTGATTAGTAATAAACGTAGTCGTGAATAGGTACGAACAAGTAAATGAACCCTGAAAGAGGGGCTGGGCGGGAAAATGGACGAACCAGAGCCGAGGGGTTTTTTAAAATTTTCTGTGAAAGGAGGACTGGTATGGGAGGTTTGTGTATGCAGTTGAGATAGTAAGATATTCGACCTGTTAATTGGGGAACCATTCACATGCATCAACTTTTTTTTCTTGGTTTGTTTGGTTATTTCCAGATACATTACTATTTTTGGGAACTGTTAGTTCCTTTGGAGTGTAGTGTCTTTAGTGACTGGGCCCGCTTGATTAAATATACTTTTACTCCTTTCCCTGGTCTTTATGATTTTTGATTAACCGAATTCTTAGGGATCCCATTTATTATATTTATTATTCAGGTCAACTTACCTACCGAAGCGTAAGGAGCATTTATCTTATCCGGCGGTTTTAAATGATAATATTCATCGACTTTGTCCTTCTGTGTCCCAGGATAACTCAACCTTTTTACCAAGTCCGTTACGCTCTCCGCTCTGTGAGCCTTTTCTTCCAAAACTGAACTACCTCCCTGCGGAGAGAGGTATTCCACGGATACCTTACTCCAGTCTTGTATCT
>SNQJ01S0028148.1:0-26366 GCA_010110895.2 Picea sitchensis | reverse complement strand
GAAAGCACAATTGATGAGTCAATTGTTAAAGTTATGTTGTAATGATGTAAGCCTAGTTGAGACTTAGACCAGCAGGCATATTATTCATATTACTTGGAGTGTTGAGAATCCATTTCTCCATTAAGGGGAAGTGTTGGAATAATGTTGAAATATCAACTATTTGTTAAAGTTGGTTTTAGGGTTGTTATAGCTGTATTCATTTATAGCTTCTAGGTTGTTTTCAGATCCACAAAGGTAGGGGTTTGTTATAGGCTTTCCTAGCCTATTTATTTGTAAGGTTTTCCGTATCAAAGAATTGAGTATGTGTTCTATTTTGTTTGACAGGTTTCACAATAAACCTCACTCCTCCTGCAGTCCTATTGAATATATTGTTTGTTGATTCCAACGACCATCTTTCCTTTTGGTTTATAAATTGATTATTTATTGGGTGTTAGTTGCAGCGCATATTTATTAAACATACCTATATCTAAAAAAAAAGTTCTATGAACTGGTGAAAGTTGTTATCCATGCCAAGTATTGGACCGGGGAAATCGATTACCTAGAGTGATTGGGCGAGAAAGACTTAATCACCGAAATTCCCAAGCCCGGAAGAAGTCTTTACCAGATAAGGGAGGATATAAAACACATGCAAGGAGAAGAGGGAGCACCACATAATCACTAGAACACAATCTCCCGAGGAACCCAAGTTGATAGCAGGCGCATTTACATGAAATGTAAGTACCAGTTGCCACCTTGTTTAGTGACAATGTATGACAGTGTGCAAACTACTTTAAGCCACGCACATCTAAAAAATTTAATGTCGCTCTGTGCATCTATTCGTTTATCACCGTACTTTTAATGCTTCACATTGTCAATTTTCAATGGAGGATGGCATGTTACTGGAATAGTTTTAGTTACTCTCGAGTTCTTTCTCTCGCCTTTTAAGGAGGGGATATTAATGTTGTAGGCTAAACGTTTTATGAAATGATTATTTTTTAGGGGGAAATTTGTTGTAGATTTGAGTTATTATTTTTGTGTAATTTGAGTGTTCTAGAGATTTTTCAGCACAAAATTTATTTCTGTTTTTTAAAATGCATTTTGAATAACAAAAATTAAAGATTCGTATAAATTTATATTAGATTTCGACCAAAAAATCATTTCTTAGAATAACTAGACAACGCCTATATCAATGCTTAAATAGAATGCAGACACACTCAAAGATCAGAGAGATTCAAACTCAAGTGTGAGATTATATGTGAAATAAACCATTATTAAAGCATGAATTTGAATTAGGCATGGTCAAATTACCACTTTATTTGGAATTTGATAAAAGTCAATGAGAAAGGATGTGGCATGGTTAAAGCTTTCTACTGGAGAGAATGGCTGAAAATGGAAAAGTGAGTACTTAGAAAGTAAACAATTTGATAGTAGAGAAAAAAGTGAAAGGAAAGTACAAAAGATATAAACAAGTCAAAGTGATGAAAATGACAAATATTAATGATTAATCTCTCCAAATATGTTTAAAAATAGAAATTATATGACAATTAATGTTTATCCATTAAAAGACAAACAAACTACTTTAATGAAATGGGGTCTCTTGTCCCACAAACAAGGGGTCTAATACATCAATTTGGTATCTCTGATTATTATATTATTATTATTCTCATGCTATCTTTTTTTCCAAGTGAAAATTTGCTCAAAATTATATTAGTGATATAATTTTCTTTACATACAATCATCCAAGAGATACTTTCTTCATCCAAATACATTAGGATGTCCATGGAAAAAAAGAACATACATAACCATGACTAAGATAAAAAGAGCCTCACAAGACAGGACAGACTATAATCTGCCATAGCAGCTATAAAAAATACAGACTGAAAGTTTTTCAGGGC
The DNA here is from genome assembly GCA_010110895.2 of Picea sitchensis. Classification (NCBI taxonomy): domain Eukaryota; kingdom Viridiplantae; phylum Streptophyta; class Pinopsida; order Pinales; family Pinaceae; genus Picea; species Picea sitchensis. The sequence goes on along the minus strand of SNQJ01S0028148.1, from coordinate 24,492 downwards.
ACTCTCGAACATACTAAAACAAGCTAAAATAGAGAGATATCTAGGCTAAGTGCTAAATATATATTCAGATGCTTTGACTCATGTACTCCACCTGGTGTCCCATTGGTAGAAAGTAATCCTCCCTTCAGGAGCCCTGAGAGATTCCTTGGAGATCTTGTCGGCCTCTTTATTAAACTCCCTGTAGATGTGATGGAGGCTTAGTCTCTAGAATTTTTTATATAGATATAAAGTTATCTTTTTCCAACTCTCAATATAGCAGACATCTAGCTTAGCCTTGTCATTAAGCCAATCTATTATTACTCTTGAATCGCCTTCAGCTTGAAGCCTTTGAATAGCTAGATAGTTGGCTAAGGTAAGGGTAGCCCAAATACCCATTAGTTTTGTCTTTGTATTTGAACCTTCATCAACATTTAGGAACCATCTATAAACCAAATTATCATTTGTTTTAATGACTCCTCCCGCTCTGCATAATAATCGGTCAATGCTTGTTTCCCTGTCAAAAAAATCTATGGTTGTCCCCTCCTCAAATTGAAAAAAAAAAAATCCTTTGTGAGTGATTTAGTGATAAAAGTTTTACACGGATTGTAAAGACCCAGGATCTTGAATAAAACAGAGTGGATAGATGGAGACTTGTTTTCAAAAACACATTTATTTCTTTCAAGCCACAACCCCCAACATGTGATAGCCGCTAGTTCAGGAAGAACAGATTTGTCATGTATCCATTGAAAGTAACAATCTGCAATATCTTGTCCTTTCCATTCACTATTTAGGTTCAGCAGATGTTTTAGCCATGCCCAAACTTTTCTTGTGAAGCTACATTCAAGGAATAGATGTTCAATATTTTCAAAGTTTCTTTTGCAAAAAACACACCAGCCATGCCCTTCCTAGCCTCTTCTCTGTAGCCCTTCCCAAGTTAAAATCTTCCTCGATATAGTCAACCATGTAAAAAGTTTAATTTTTAAAAGGGTATTTCACTTCCATAATTTATGCTTCCACTTTGCTTCCTGTTGATAATTTCTGGTAGAAACAAGAGTTGAATAAAAAAAAATTATAGTCGTCTTTCCTGAAGCATCTCCACCCTTCCATATTAGAGTGTCCTCTGAATTACCAAGGGTAACTCAAGCAGCATAGAGTCTCCTTGTAAATATGTCCCATTCATATGCAAGAATACCGTGAAGTCCCAAAGTATTACTACCTCTCCAATAATCAACACTATTCCTTGAAACCTGAGGATTTTTTTCATTGGCAAGCAAATTGATATTTTTTCTGCTTAGATGATCTCAAAGTTCCTGAGACAAAAGAGATTTGTCACGTAACCCCACGATAAAGTCTTGACCAATATAGATTTTTTCTCCCGAGCTCGACAACCAACTATGCCAATGAGTTATCAGATGAATCGATTTTAACAAGTTTCTCCAGATTCTAGAAGTTGTACTCTGCCCAAAGTTTGTCGACCTGAACCACATTGTCACGTCCTGGTTCTTTAAATATTTATCTAAGACAATGTTGTGCCAAATACCTGTTAGAATATAGAAGATGGTGTGCTCGTTTTACCATTGACGATACCTTCGTCACCCAACCACAGGCCAAAGCCTCCCTCCGAGCACCTTAACCTTGACCTGAGAATTCCTCTGGAAGCAAACCCTAGGCTAGATAGCCAAACAAAGAGTAGCGCATCAATCCCCAAGGATAATGCATCACAAAAGACTGATCAGATGTTCTAAACCCTAGCCAAGAGATATCCAAGCCAATACTGAAACTAGCTGTTGTTGCAGCTGCAGCTGCAACCCTCGTCCAAACTTGTGCACCAACTACAACTGCAATGCGCACCTACTGGGAAAACTGCAGTCCTGAGATGTGACAAATAATAATTGGCGCCCTGTATTTATAGTAATCCTGCCAGTTTACTGAGGCCAACTTCTCTTTCTGGGTATGTGTCTGTTCAGTATATTATTATTAATTCTGGCCGACTTCTTCTCTTGGAGGCTAATAGCCTAATATAAATTTTCTTTTTGAGCCGACAAGGCTTCTAGGGTTATTAGCCAACTCATTAGGGTTTCTCTTGCTTCACGGAGTCTTCCTATTCTAAATTCAGTCACACATGGGGAGTAAATACCTCCCTTGACTACCATAATATTAAGACTCCCTCCTAACTAAGAATTGTTCACAGTGGACTTGAGCACAAAACATACCATTTACCGATTAGCATCAATATAGTCATCTAGACACTATTTCATGACTAGATCATGAGCATCACCATCACCATCAGCTGCATCATCTCTCGAAACCATACTTCCTTCTGAGTAGTTAGATATGATCTTGGATAAAGTCACTCTCACCATGGAATGATACAAGAGGAGTAAAAGCTCGGCTGTTTTAAATGGAAAATATTTGTTCCATCCATTCATCACGAATGATCATCATCTCAAATAATAATCTCGCGATGAGACCTTCAAGGCATTTAGAACGAGGATAGAACACACGTGTCTATTCATAGTAGTTTTACAACTACAATCAGTGGTTAACTACCACATCAAAGTAACACACAAGTACTTGATCAACAACATATGGTTCCAAACGGTGAAACATATTCACCCGCGGTAGTCCTCATCTCTTGTACCTTATAGTCTTCATAACAAACATCGATATCATCATAGAAACAATGATATGATAAAAGCGTATCTTAGGGCCAATCTTTCCTCGTAATGCGTGAGATCTCTGAAGAGATAATGCGCCACCATGATAGTCTTCATCTGCATAGAAACAATGTTATCCACTTAAAAGCTGAATCAGCGGGCCAATCTTTCACTCCGTGCATTGGCAGATCTACAAGAAGAAGAATGCCGATCGGTATAGATATCAACAATGATCATGGAATCGAGAATAGCATTTATCATGTTTGTGAGATCTAAAATAATGTTTGCCCTTAATATATAACATCAATAATAATGATCTGGACCAATCTTTCCGCTCATACGTGAAGTGCGGAAAGAATGTCTTCCCCTCAACATAGAGGCTCTCAATAATGAGTATCTGCCCCATTCTTCTCAACCAAGGGAAGGGACGTTTCTGATTTCCTGAACTTTGGACCATTTCCACCCCTAGGCCATTTAGACACTAAACAAAGGTGTAACACGGAGAATGGAGTCTACCTAGAAATGTAGACCATTCCTTACATCACGGGCCCATTCCTCTAGACACTAAACAAAGTGTAACACGGAGAGAATGTGTCTTCCCTAGCGAATGATTGTCTGGACTATTCCCCACCACGGGCCATTCTTGGAGCTTAAACAAAGTGTTTGGAAATGAGTCTACCCTCGAGGAATAACTATCCACGATTGTTGAACTGGACTACTCCTACCACGGGCCATTCCTCCGGACACAAAAAAGGTGTAGCCTGGAGATAATGAGTATGCCCTCGAGGAGTAGCTGTCCGGACCATTCCCCACCCAAGGCCATTCCTCGACGCACTAAATCAGGGTGTATCTTAGAAAGAATTAGATGCGCTTCGAGGAATGTACGTCTTGCATCAACCTCCAAAGCGGATATATTTGACGCTCCCTGGCCTTGAACTTCAAAGAATGGCCCTGGCTGACCCGGACCATTCTACTTGACCATTGCTTAGAGTGGCTGCCAAGAAGAATGGTACATCCTAGACCACTCCCCATAATGGGAAGTCATTGTCTATATTACATCAACAATCGGTCTACCTCCCATGTTAACTACAATGGGAGCCACTATCCGTCAGAAATCTCAATCTACTTTCGAGCAGGAAGCATCACGTCAATCTGGACTTTACAAAGGAATAAATTCTCCCTCCCTAGATTTATTTCAATCCGAAATAAATGTTGCGCCACGCTTCTTCACAACGGAGAGTCTTCCCTTCGGTTAATAGAGTTATTTCCCACGAGCTCTAGCTTGAGTATACAAGTTATTTCATATTGAATATAGACTGCAAAATGTGCTGTTTTCTCATGCGGCAGGAGATATGTATTGGAGAATCGCTCTCCTTTACGGACTTCATCATGGACCAATGTAATGCTATGCGTAGTCTAGAACAGCATTTAACTTCTTGTATATATGTGACAATAGGTATATCATGGTTGGAGGACTCGAACTATCCTTGTGGCGCTAATACGTCATCATGGATCTGATCTTCTATAGTCATGTGATCTTACATAGAGTACTAACCACGTTGTGCATTGTAGATTCTCCTGAAGTTGTCTTCTTCTTATCGCATCACGGAGTATCTTTTGGAGGTAGCCACAAAGTCTTGGAATTTCCTGCGCATGCACTCTTTTACTCAATTTCTTACGGAGAACATTCATTCTTGGCATTCATCACGATGTAGAAATTTAGCAGGATAATATAATGACTTAGCGGAGATAAATTCTGGTGTCTTTGGAACAATCAATCAAATAGCGATCTCACTCCCTCCATCATCTGAGAGAACCTTTGGTTATGTATCTCGCAATGATAAAACATTCCTTAAGTTCTTTAAGTATGTTGGTCTTCATCCACGACTTTTAGATTTTAGTTGATTGCTTTTAGTGAGTTCATATCGGTGAAGGATTCTTGATAGAATGGTAGGATTGTTCTAATTCTTCTTTCTTTCTTGGAATCTTCATGTTGCTTCTTCATGTTTTCATTATCCCTTTCAACTGTTTCCATTATCTGTAGGTCAAATGGGTTTCTTGTACGTTATATTTCCTAGAGATTCACTTCTTAAGCAAAGCTAGGTTTCACGGATCACGGATTGGACCGAGAATACTTTAAGGCTTCTCTTTAAAAGGTCTTCTTCTGCGGTTAGTGAACCGTCTTTGTCGTTTTTCATGGTTGGCATATGAATATATATACATTTAGGTCATCTTCAATGGATCATGGGATTAGCTCCTTCCTAAACCTTGATTCATGTAAGAGTATAATCGGCTCCCTCTGTCCGATAGAGTCCATGCTTCCATTTGTATCCTTGTCTTCTGCAATATATATGATAGAGTCCATGCTTCCATCTACATCTTATTATCATACATATTATATGATTTGGTTCTCCTTGTTTATGAGTCCACGCTTCGTCTTGTTGTCTTCTCTGATCATCATATTTTTTTGGTTTCCTCTCGATTGTTGACTTCTTTACGTCTTTCGCTTTTCCAAGTCTCTTGTGATTTTGGTCTTATATTGTAGTAGCTTTCACATGATATATTTCCATCTTTCAGCTGTAGTATCTAATGATATTCATTATTATCTTGTTGTTCTTCCTGCGGTATAGTTCTTCTTTGGACACATTATTTTCCAAAGATAGATATACAAAATATGTACAAAGGCGATGCAAAAGATATGTACAGAAATAAGAAGAGTGTTGTTACCTTTTAGTAGAAGAGTCTCTTCCGGAGTCTTGCTTAGTCTTTCACGGGTTCCTTTTATTTGTGTCGATGCTTGGTTTTCTCCTTCCTTTTTGCTTTAGCTTGGGACATTGATTCCTGGTAGCCAGCGCCGACAATTGAAACATTAATATTTAGAAATGTCTTTCCTGGTTGGCTTCCTCGACAAACTTCCCTTTTATATTTCTTGAATCTTGCTTTGAAGTCTTGATCATCGTTACTTCTTTTGGGGTTTCTCTTTTTGCATTGATCCTTGATTCTTCTTGAGCACAACCGTTAAAAGTTTACTTCAAATGTCGAATTACTCCTTCCTTGTGTTCATGCTTGCAAAGTAAACCATGTCTTGGGAAGACCGGCCAGGTACTATGTTCACCAATTCCTTTTAAGGTGGTCTTCAGTAGCTTGTAAGTTGATCTCTTAGGCTGGAGATCCTTACAAAGTAGGATTTATGTTGTCATCATCATTCATCTTCATGTCCACCAGCTCGTTTCTTAGGACTCATAACTTGTCCAATGTTTATCACAGCTCATTCTTCAGACTCATAACTTGTCCAATGTTTATCACTGAGAAGAGATTTGTTAGGACATCATACATCTTCTTCGATGAGTCAAGATGGGAGATGTAGGGTATCAAGTGGTCTTTTATGGAATCCACTATGATACTCATGGCATTGATGTCAACATCTTTGAACTTCTCCATAGTTCCAACGTTCTGCAGTTCCTTCTCTTCTCCTTCTGTAAACTCTGTCTTCACGATGTTTCCTTTCACAATGTCCAACACTTTATTCTTAGCAAGGATGAGGTCAATCCTTGTCTTCCATGCTCTGAAGTTAGAAGCTCCATATAACTTGTTCTCAGACTTCATAGAGTTCGTCATGGCTTGCTTGACTTGGTCAAACCCTAGATTTGACCAGAAATCCAAACTTCACGTCTTGGCCTTCTGAGAGTACCAGGAGATGCTCTGGGCTAGGGAACACAGATCTATCCGGAGATTAGGTCAATCTTGTCACTTAAGGTTCCTCAACAAGAGGTTTAGGGTTTCTGCAATTGCTTCTGCTAGTAACCCTAGCTGCAGTGCTTCTAGAAACTGCTCCTGCTAGTAACCCTAGTGACAGTTCCTCAACGAGCTCAATATCTAGTGGTTATGTTTCCTTCCAACGTTTTAGGCTGATTGAAGAGGTGTTGGCCCATAACCTATTAGAATATAGAAGATGGCGTGCTCGTTTTACCATTGACGATACCCTCGTCACCCAACCACAGGCCGAAGCCTCCCTCCAAGCACCTTAACCTTGACCTGAGAATTCCTCCGAAAGCAAACACTAGGCTAGATAGACAAACAAAGAGTAGCGCATCAATCCCCAAGGATAGTGCATCACAAAATACTGATCAAATGTTCCAAACCCTAGCCAAGAGATATCCAAGCCAATACTGAAACTAGCTGCTGCTGCAGCTGCACCTGCAACCCTCCTCCAAACCTGCACACCAACTGCAACTGCAGTGCGCACCTACTGGGAAAAATGCAGTCTTGAGATGTGACAAATGAGAACTGGCGCCTTGTATTTATAGTAATCCTGCCAGTTTACTGGGGCCGACTTCTCTTTCTGGGTATGTGTCTGTTCAGTATATTATTATTAATTCTGGCCGACTTCTTCTCTTGGAGGCTAATAGCCTAATATAAATTTTCTTTTTGAGCCAACAAGGCTTCTAGGGTTATTAGCCAACTCATTAGGGTTTCTCTTTCTTCCCGGAGTCTTCTATTCTCATCAGGTTCACACGTGGGGGTAAATACCTCCCACAACTACCATAATATTAACAATACCTTCGTGATAGAGTGTATGCCAAAGGGTATTTGCCAACAAAGTTGTATTAAATTGTGCTAAGTCTCGGAGACCCCAACCACCAACAGACTTTGGCCTCGAGATAATCTCCCAACTACATAAGTGTATGTGACTGGTAGACAAGTTTCCACTCCATAAAAAATTATAACATAATTTATGGATTTGTGCAATAAAAAATTTTGGGATTAATTCTACCATCATCCAATAAACAAATTGACTCTCAAGAACCGAATTTAGTAAAACATATCTTCCTCCCAAAGATATCCATCTATAGCACCGGTTTTTAATCTTTTTCCCAATTTTTGTTAACAACCACCACCAATCCGCTACCCTCTGAGGTCCTGTTTTTAAATTAAAGCCTAAATATTTGAAACCAAAGTTTAAGGGCAAGAAAGTATACGGTAGCACAGATTTAAATGGAATCAGCTCAACATCAGATAGTCCTTCATAATGCACTGTAGTCTTCGTTGAATTTACCTACAATCCTGAAGCTTTACAAAACAGATTTATAAGATCAAAAATTTCTTTCCATTCTAAAAGGTCAGCCTTTGACAGGATCAAAACATCATCTACAAAAAGCAGATGTAATATTTTTATCATATTTGAGACTTTAACCCATGATAGTTTGTTCTCCAGTTTACTTTTTTTTAATAAAAGGCTTAGAGCTTCCATTACTAAAATGAATAATAGGGGAGAGAGTGGACAACCCTGTCGTAAACCCCTTTTGCTCTTAAAAAAACTATAACCTCCCCATTTATGAGCACAACATAGGAAGGAGATGTAACACAACTGTCTGCCAAAACCAACTTGATTGAGTATCAAATGAAGAAAGTCCCAATCCACACAATCATAAGCCTTGCGCAGGTCCAACTTGAGGATCAATGATTTCTTTTTCTTCTTTTTTGATATACTATGTAAGCATTCAAAGGCAATACCTATGGTGTCCTCAATTCTTCTTCCTTCCAGGAAACCAAGTTGTTCTTCTAACAAATTATGGGAAAGAATAGGCTTAATCCGATTTGAGATGATTTTAGAAATAAATTTATAGCAGAGATTAGAGGGATGTCGGCCTATAATCCCTGAAGGAAGTTGAGTTGTTTTCTTTAGGGATCAAAGCCAAAAAAGTAGAATTTAAGCATCTCGGGATATTTCCAAACATTCTAGATTCCTCCACCATCTGGATCAGGTCAGCACTTACCAAATCAAAAAAGAAAGAGAAGAATTATATCATCCAGCCATCTAGGCTCAGACTTTTGTCCCTTTGGATTAATTTAAGAACATTTTTTATTTCATTAGCCGAAACTAGCTTCAATAATAATACTAAATCCTCTGTCTGCACCATTCTAGGAAAGAGCTATGTAACTTCAATTTTCTCCAGGTTAAATGAGTCGGCTCGGGATTTGTAAAAAATTGAAAAATACTTTGTTACAGCCTTCTTCAAGTATGCTTGACCTTTAACTTGTAGTCCATTGTCATCAACTAGTTCCCAAATATGTTTGTGGATGCGTCTTTGACTAGCATAATGATGAAAGAACTTTGTATTTGAGTCACCACTGCTAATCCAAGTCGCTCTGCTCCTCTGACGCCATTTTTCCTCATTGTATCTCAAAATTTCATTCCTTTCCTTTTCTAAATTGCCGAGGATAATTTTTTTATCATCGATTTTGTTTTCCCCAACTTCAAGTAATAAAATCTCCTTGATCCGTGCTTCAAGAGAATCCATATTATTTGCTAAGAATTCTTCTTTCCTTTTTGCCCAAATCTTATTCTGTTTTTTAAGGTCTTTTAATTTCCATACCAGTCTGCATTGAAAACCTTCTTCAGTTAGATATTTACCATCTTTCCAGACCCTGGTAACTAATGCCGAGAATGAATGATCCATCAACCATAAAGTATTAAATTTAAAGGAATAATTCTTAATGACCGCAACAAGATCCATCTAAAAAACGACAGGCGCATGATCCGATATATACAGATATTCCACCCAAGAATGGTGAAATTCTTTTGAGATTAATAAACTATCTGAAATGAAAACACGATCCAATCTTTTTGCAATAGCCTGGGATCCCTGACGTCCATTTCGCCACGTTGGAACCATCATGTCTGGGAAAATATCCACTAAATGCTTTGACTGAAAAAGAGCATTGAGGTGATCTGCCAAAGAAACTGAGTAACTAGAACTACCCCACATCTCTTCAGCCGATAGAGTAATGTTTAGATCACCCTCCATTATCAAATTTCCTGCCTCAAGAATACCACTATCAACCAAATTATCCCAAACAGTTCTTTTTTCAAAGCACGACCCATATACATTAAGGAAAATAATAGGGCAAAGCGAAGATAGCACCCTTCCATTCAACATGATACCCCCACAAGACAATGAGGGAAGTAAAGAAAAGGTATTTGGGTTCCAAGACACTAATAAACCTCCTGAAGTTCCTAGAGAACTAATAGCACAAGAAAACCAGTTCGGACGAAAAACCTGTATGAAAGCTCTAGCTTTTGAATCCTCCACTAGAGTCTCCTGTAAAAATATGATATCAGAATGAACATGATCCAAAACCCTATGAAGAGCGGCGGCTTTTAAGGGGCCCCCAATCCCTCAAATATTCAGAGAAAATAAAATCATTATTTTTCCCTTGCTAGGGCCTTCAATGCTCTACGTGCCCCACTGTCTGAAGTGGAAATATCTTTACCTTCCGAAGGAACTAAGCCCCCTTTCAATTTTTTCCTCGTACTTCTAGTTTTAATGGGGTGAATCTCAATACCAAGCCCATGCGACCAGACGTACTCCTTTCCTTTTCCCACAGTGTTAGGGTTCGAAGAGGAAGCAGGTTCTCCACCCGTAGTCTCCTCGACAACTTTTCTTTTGAGAAAAACAGGAAGAGGGATGGGAGGATCCTTCCCCCGGGAAGATGGAAGAAGACTGTCAAAAACAGCCAGAAGGGCTTCATCATCCACTTCCGACTCCCTACAACCTTGTAGGTTTGCCTCAAGGATAGATAGTGTAGGAGACAAAGAACCCCACAGAGAAGGAAGGGGAACATGGATCGAAGAGGCAACTTCTAACACCGGACTATAAGTTGGAGAGTCTCTACACATGGAAACCTCATTAATACAAGACTGACCCAAACAGTTTCCTATCCCCAAATTTACAGCCAAAGAGAGATTTGGAGACTTATCAATCATGCCTTTATTAGTTCTCATGGAAAGAACGGTATCCTTAGAAATCAAGTCTAACCCCATAGGCTTATCCAATATATCCGTTTCCAACATAGTTAACGAATTATATAAAGTTGGACAGTAATATTTTAACTTACCCGTGAAATTCTCCCACAATTTCTCATGGCGCCTAGTCTCCTTCTGAAAATCGGGCTCAGCATTCTCAAATAGTTCCACCTCCAAAGTACTGTCCGGCACATCCCAGTTTTCCAACTCTTCATCAGGTTCCTCCGGCGTTTAAAAACCTTCACAATCCCTTCTTAAATGTCTTGTTCTATGACACTGATTGCACCTATAAGAAATCCACAAGTAGTCTAAACTTTGTTTTTTCCTCCGGTTGCGCCAAATAATGTCAAGTGTTTCTGGTAACCCACCATGTATATCTAACTCCACCAGAACACGACCCATTTCTCTATTTGCTGCTTTAAGTGCCGACTTGTGAACATTGATGAGAGTACCTAAAGAGTCACCAATGGCTCTAAGTGCTCATTCATTCCAGAATTGGAAAGGAAGCCTGTTAATAAAACCCAAAGGTGGCACTTTCTGAAATATTCATTGTGCAGGTCGAAAGAGAGTCGCCATCTTTTCAACATTAACTACTTTCTCCGAAAATCCGCCTAGAAGCCAGACGAGTGACTGCATCCTCGGGCGTTCTGCAAAGGAAACCTAACCATCCTTTCTCCTTAAAGGTAAGTTGTGGAATATAACCTAAAATGGAATTCCACATCCTTTGCATCCACTCCTGGATAGGTTCCTGCGAAAGGTAATGGTAAGAGACACGTCCTACCACACCACAAAGGGCCATATTGCAGCCTCCTTTAATCCAATATCCGACCCCAACACAAGTTTTCTTGGAGCCTTGTTGGGTTTCCAAACCCTTCGCCTTATCCCTGTAGGCTTGGGTTTCACACTGACAGTCATTTGAGACGAGTGACTGCATCCTCGGGCGTTCTGCAAAGGAAACCTAACCATCCTTTCTCCTTAAAGGTAAGTTGTGGAATATAACCTAAAATGGAATTCCACATCCTTTGCATCCACTCCTGGATAGGTTCCTGCGAAAGGTAATGGTAAGAGACACGTCCTACCACACCACAAAGGGCCATATTGCAGCCTCCTTTAATCCAATATCCGACCCCAACACAAGTTTTCTTGGAGCCTTGTTGGGTTTCCAAACCCTTCGCCTTATCCCTGTAGGCTTGGGTTTCACACTGACAGTCATTTGAGCAGATACAAGACTGGAGTAAGGTATCCGTGGAATACCTCTCTCCGCAGGGAGGTAGTTCAGTTTTGGAAGAAAAGGCTCACAGAGTGGAGAGCATAACGGACTGGGCAAAAGGTTGAGTTATCCTGGGACACAGAAGGACAAAGTCGATGAATATTATCATTTAAAACCGCCGGATAAGATAAATGCTCCTTACGCTTCGGTAGGTAAGTTGACCTGAATAATAAATATAATAAATGGGATCCCTAAGAATTCGGTTAATCAAAAATCATAAAGACCAGGGAAAGGAGTAAAAGTATATTTAATCAAGCGGGCCCAGTCACTAAAGACACTACACTCCAAAGGAACTAACAGTTCCCAAAAATAGTAATGTATCTGGAAATAACCAAACAAACCAAGAAAAAAAAAGTTGATGCATGTGAATGGTTCCCCAATTAACAGGTCGAATATCTTACTATCTCAACTGCATACACAAACCTCCCATACCAGTCCTCCTTTCACAGAAAATTTTAAAAAACCCCTCGGCTCTGGTTCGTCCATTTTCCCGCCCAGCCCCTCTTTCAGGGTTCATTTACTTGTTCGTACCTATTCACGACTACGTTTATTACTAATCAAAATAACAGTAAGCTTATTGTTTCTCATGCTATCTTAATTAGAAGATTGCTTATACGTTTCGTATGTATCAAGGTCTTAAAGGAGTAAAGGAATGAGCTCAAAGAACATTAAACAAAAATACTTACTATATATCATAGTAATTTTGGACAACATTAAACAAAAAATAATTTACTTATATCATATAGTAATTTTGGACAAAATCTACTGCCTATAAAGCAATTCTTCTTAAATTTTTTTAAATATCATTTTAATAATTTATTTTGTTTTTAATTAAATTTAAAATTATAAAAATAAAATTTACTATTGATATTGAGATATTGTAGTAAATGAAAGTTGTTATTTTATTTTATATTTAAATTAATGTGTGCTAAATCTAGCTAGCATGACTGGTTTCAAAGAGTTTAAAATCCCTAGAAAATATTAAGGGAAAAGATCCAAAACGTAGAAGGTTTAGACTAAAATCGATTTTATGATAATTGCACTTATGGATGGTTGTGTAATATATAGATACTTTTCCATATAAAAGAATAATATCTTAACTAACTATTAGGAATTCAACTTTACATTCATCTTACTTGAATGAATTTAAGACATTGAGGATCAATGGTTGTTCATGGGTACAAGATTCATGAGATGCAAAAGGATTTGTAGTGATTTCATTCTTTCATGATTTATGTTCAAGTATTCTTTAATTAATTTTTCAGAGAGGATCATTGCTTGATGAATATATCTTCTTAGTGTTATCTACTTCATTCTTATGTTCATCATTATATATCTCTTTGTATGGTAGGTAGCTTGATTTCGATCTTCTAATGTTATGACCTACGCCCAATAGAATGTCTCTACAAAGAGTTTGATGTTCTCTTTATTTCTCTTTCTTGCTAATCCACCAACCATAAAATTGATTTAATTTTTTAAATTATGATGGCATATTTGTTCTTAAAGTAGTATAAGAAGAACTTATAGTGCTAATAGATGGTACCATTGATGGCGTTGTCAGGAAATCTAGCTGCTTCAACAACCTTTTGTTGAGATGAGGTTCTTATCGCTTCTAGTATCAACAATAAATGTAAAGGTTCCTTCACCCACATCTATGAATTTAAGAGGAACTCACCATCCTCGGGATCCTCTGGTTCTTCTTGTTGTATTGTTTTGGTCGTTAGCATAGCAGTGGTTCCTCAGATCAAATGATTTGTTTCTATTATTTCTAAATCAGAGTCGGCTAGGGCTTGGCCTGGCTTTGAGATCTAATTCACCAATGACTATTTTAAGTGACATTCATCAATGTTGTGCCATGGAGGATTTTGTGAAGTCACACCACTTCCCAGTTTCCTTATTCATCTCCTCATAATTCTCTTTCCCATGGCTTGGACTAGTTGTCTTGATCTTGAATGTTTTGTGAGTTGGGGCTGCCTTTACCATACATTGGTTGTTACATATTTGTACACCCAAATTCTCATTGTTCTATTGCTTAAATTTTTGGTCTATTTTGACAACATATCGATAAGGGGTTCCCATCGATGAGATGTCCAACCCATCTCCCGCTTTGGATGTCCCTCCTCAGAGAGCCTCCTCAAAGGATTTATATAAGCATGTTGTTCTATGTATTTTATACCCATATTTTTGTGCAATGTAAGGAAGGTGTTTATTAAATCCACCACTATTTGGCCCCTCTCTTGACACAACATGGTCCATCTCGCACTCGGTCCTCATAGTTTCCAATGTGGTAATATTTCTCCTTGACCTGATCCATAAAAATCCCAAGTGGCCTCCAACCCAAAATATTCCGTGACCTCGTGAATTTTTCTCCCAGCTTCCACCCAATATTTGACATGGGGACAACCTATGGAGTACAAAGGTGATCTTTTCTTTGTCGAAAATTTTTAAACAAAGAAATAACCTCTTAGAATATTTAACCACTTTTCCAAAGCATTGACATCTATCCGAACTTCCTTCAAACATAGGGAACATGCAGCAACACTTCACCTTGAAAAGGTAGGTGCCTCCAAATTTGTTGTTTGATGAATACTTGTATACTATTTTCGGAAGCCTTCAAGGATTTGGGAAAATTCTCCATTATTTCATCCCTTTGTCATGTGAGGACTTCCTCTAGTAACAATTGAATAGAATATTTTTCATGCCTCTCTTTATTCCACCATGGAAGGTCGGTTAATGGAGAGAGTGGTTTTCCCTCAAGAGAAACTAGATCGAGACCCAACCTCTATACTCCCTTACCTCATCAAGGACATGCACTAAGAAATGACAAGGAGCATCCCACTGGCTACCAATGATTTGAATTATTTTGAGAATGAAATGATGGTGGAAATATAATAGCAAATACATATATATATATTGCAAGAAACAAAGATAAATAGTCGCACAGCCATGAATTAAAGGAATGTTCAAAAACTGTAAAAATACAAAGAGAAAAACTCGCTAGAATGGTGTCAACTTATATCTGAGAAGATGTGATAGTCAATACCATTTGCAAGAAGATGTTGTTTACAATGAGGCTCCAAAACCTTTTAACATAAATAAATAAAAAAATTAACCTCGAAGATGAAATGCCAAAACGTTTGTATTCGATGGGGGTAGTTGATAGGTCAACCTTTAGGGCTTAATGTTTTACACCATCTTACTTGGGGTGCATGATAGTTTGTTGGAAAGGTCTATCCGAAAAAATACACAGGCTAGTCCTAAGCCTACTACTATCTCTTGGCCCCCCAAACGTAAAAAATAGTCATTCTTTAGGCCCTCAAAATGCTCCCAAACAAGGGACTTGAAAATCAGGAGAAAACTACCATGGTAGAAAATCAGATTTTGATTTAGTGGAATAGGTGGGTGGCCACCGATATCCACCGACTGGCTATGGAATATGCAAATGGAATACTATCTATATCATAAGTATTTTTTCCTACCGTTGGGAGAAAAACCAAAGCATCCGATGAATATAGCTGGGATGAAGAATGGGAGGTTCTGATAGAAAGATAGGGAACAATAATGACAGGTCTCAACAACATCGATATCTCTAACATTTCAAAATAACCCAGGATAGTGATGAATTCATTGATAAACCTATGAAAAACCCTCAACCTCCTTTCTAAGGAAGTAATTATTTGATATGAATATGTTAGAAGGTGGAATCGCTTCCGATCATTTTGTAACACTTAGGTTTTGATCCCTTATGAACTAAAATGTATCTCTATAATTGTGACTTAGAATGGTGAGACGGTAAAGTTGAAAAAAGGGCCAAAGTGACTAGGAAATTTAATACTTCATATAAATTAATAAAAATACACCGTTGGTTGCAAGACAAACAAGGATAAGAGATAGGGGGCCAAGTGATTCCACGAGAGGGGGGCTAAAGGGCTAAGTCTTTTTGATTTGACACCATATCGGTTTAATTGGTGAAAAGTGGTTACATGAGATTCTTTGGGGAGGCCATCTGGTTCTTGATTTCATGTAATTATAGAAACATCCATTGTGGGATGTTTTGGGTTCTTCTCCATTTACTTACACTATTTCCTTCGGATTCTTCTTATGTACCATAACAATTGGGATCCTGTAAGGCAAGGAGCTTGGTCTAATGTGTCCCTTCAAAATTAGCTCTGGATTTTGCGTTCGATTTCTTCATTCTCCAAAATTTTACTTAGAATACATTAATGAATGCAATACAAAAGACTACAAAATGTAAAGTGTACAAAACTAGCTAGAATGGTGGTAGCTTATCCCTAAAGAGAGAGATGTGTCGGTTACTCTAATTCAAAAAAAGTTGATTACAAGAGGATGGAAATGCATTTTGAATGGTAAATAAATGAGAAACCCTAAAAATCCAAAAATATAACCCTAGAAGATGAAACACCAAAAAAATTGTGGGCCCTGATGTGGTTAGTTGATACATCAACTTCCCCTCATGGTGTTACTTTTACATACGATATTTGTTTGGGGCACTTAATACACCATTGGAAAGGTATAATGAGAAGTACACATTCGGAATCCCATTACATGCTGACATCTATTTCATCCTTCCAAGGTTTGTATTGTCATACCAAAACAACTGAAAGTTTGTTTGAGACCAAAAACTATAGAAAACTGCCAAGATGTGGAACCATTATGAATTAGTGGAATAGTTGGGTGGCCACTAGTATCCACCTTGTTTCATGATTGGAAACTCAAAGTTTTTCATTGATTGGGCATAAACAATAACTTTAGTGGTGGATGTGCATATTGGCCCTCTTCTCTAGGATATTATGGTCTAATTTAAATCCTTTGAATGGATCTCCTTTAGACACATATATAGGGATCTTAATGGGAAAGTTGGTGAGATGTCTATTGGCACGTGAATACCTAGGGTTCTAAATCGCCACAACGCGACTAACAAAACTCTATCTACCGCCCTTTCTTTGGCACACCCATGTAAGGGTGAAGTCTCACCTGAGTGGTAGAGGCATGGTTGTGGTGGACCTGGGTGTCTACAAACTAGTCGGGACAATGATATGTGATCATAATATTCTTAACGGGAGCATTTAGCCAATAGCATGCATTAGTTATTGAACCTTTATTCACATCGCAGGAAAAAACTCTAATTACATAACAACGTAGTATTAATCAAGATCTAAATATATCTAACCATTCAACACATAGAATCAAAGTAGATCCGTATTCATTCACATATAAGGCACTAAGCTACTAAGCATCACATGCATCTAACATACATAAATATTATATCACTAAGCATAGATCACATCAATAACATATCAACCACACCACACAAAGTAACCACAACATTGTGATATGCGTGGTTCACCCCAATTGGGGCTACTGGCCCACCAACTCTTCTTCTTCTTCCTTATTAGCTTCTTCCACCTTTTTACATGCACAAAGACAAAGCCAACTCCGTGATAGGATGGGAGATCTACGCTAAGACCTCACCGTGATCCTCCTTCCCCGAAAGTTATTAGATCCAAGCGTAAAGCTCATAATAATCAACGGGCACAAAGCACTTTACAGCACTTGCACTTAGCTCAAGTAAGTCTTAACATGTTCAGGCACAAAGCCAACCAGCTGATGCACTAAGACGACAATGACTAGGTAAATACTTATTACACGCCTAGCTACTTATTTATATACATTACAAATGGGGACTAAACATGGGTAAGACCCATGGGCGTACATCCCATACCCATTACATAAACTCCTAAACCCAAAGCTAGTAAAGGGGGGCCGAGGATTCCATGATCTCCGCTTCCGCCTAGCGCCTGTCTTCAACACCAAATTGTCAAGTCCTGTAAGTGGTCAAACACTACCAAGGTTCTCCAAACTTGGTTGAGGGGCCATCAGACCCTAATAATCACCTCAGCATTACGTCTTGAGTCACCATGGGAAATTTCATCAATGCCCCAAGCTTGGCTCCGAGTTTCTTGAATTGTTGCTTTTCCACAAATTTCCTGACAACTCTAATGGACTGCCTCGATGACAGTCCTTCAAAGCTTGTTCCATTCTGCGACCGCTTTTCCGGGGCTTGTGTACAAATCTTTGTCCCCGATCTCCTAGAAAATGTGAAGGCTCTGGCCGCAATTCACTGAGTCTCCGGCCTCCATGACTTGCCCAGATGGCATGAACCTATTGTTGAATTACGTGTTGTTCCTGTGACCTTTTCATATTCTCAACCACTGAAAGAAGTTTCAACTGCGCTTGCATTGTCGACGCTTGTTGCTTTGGTTCTCCGAGTTGTAGCCTAAATGTTCTTAGTTTTGTCCCTCTACAGAGCAGCCTAGGTCTAATGAACTTCAGTTATTGAGTTTCTTTTATTCTAACGCTAATGCCTTGATTCTTTTCTCGGGATCAAGGCCTCCGCATAATTTCTTCCTCCGGGATCTCACAGACTTCGGGTGGAATGCTCGACACTATTTGCAATTCCAGCCATCACTCTTGCTTGAAGTCGCTTGAATGGGTTCAACGAAGCCCCTTGGCTCTTGTAATTGTCTCCTTCTTCTTCCATTTGTGCTAATCCTGGCACGGATCAAAGTGCTCGAGTGAATTCTTCTCTAACTCCATGCTCATGAAAGTATTGATCTTTCTCCTGATTCACTGGTCTCCTCTTCAAACTTCGTCTGGAGGTTTCCATTTTGCGCAACTTGAATTTGCTCTAGAGCTTCCTCCTTTACTTGCTTCTGCGACTTTGTGGCCTCGTTTCCTCTTTTCCCTCCGTGTTCTCGGTGAAGGAGAGCTCACATATGCTAATTGGCGAAGGTTAAGCAAGCTCATCTCCTACTTATACCTCCCCGCTGACAACGGTGCAAAGAGACAGCTAAGTGCTGGATCAAATAGGAGAGCCCTAAAATTCCCTTTGAGCTCATTCCTCATCCTCGCTATATATTGTCTCATGTTTGGATTCATTTCGCTACAAAATGTCCTCCAAGGTATCTAATACAGCTGCAATAATAAGGTCGATATCATCCACCGTAAGTAATACCGTGAATTGAGAGGCTTATTGGTCTGCGGACTTCTTCCACACGAGGGTTTCTTTGGAGAAAAATTTCTTTTCTTGGATGTATCCGTCTTTGTAAGGGGATATTTAGGTGGTTTTACTTCACCTTGTTCCTGCTTGTATTCTTCCCTTCATCCTCTTTTGGTCTACTTCATCTCCTCCTCCTCGAGGTGACTCCGACGTAGTTTCCTCCAATGTGTTGTTTATTTCCTACACCTCTCCTTCTTCTTGTTCTGATTTTGGTCCATCATATCTTCCCTAGTGACTATAGACTTTCATGATATCAGGGTTGGAGAGCTTTGTCTTCTTTGATTGGTACAAGGAATTCAAATATACCATTCCTTGGTTATCTCCTCCATGTCTTCATCAGCTAATTTATAGTACTCTACTCATATCTCCTCCTCTTTTGGTTTCATCCCTAATGGCAAAGTGATGTAGATGAAGTGCCTATCTGTGTGAAAATTTTTTATTGGCCTAAACCGATGGAGGTATTCAGAGTCATTTGGGGAAATGACTCAATGGCTCAATGGATTGTGATAGTAATCAAGGAAGACAATGTTCGAAAAGCACTGCCATATCGCTTGAGTACCATAAGGTGGTGAACCTCGGCTGACAAGGACTGATGGTTTCAACTTAGGGAAGGCGTTCTTCCGACATCTCCTCAAGCGAAGGCAACGAATCAAAACCAAATTAAGTGAAAATCAGAGTCTCGGGTCTTGGCGCTTCTGCGGATACCCTGGTAATTGCTGATGAGAAGCCTACCCGCTCATCTTCATCCTTTGACGACTTCTCTCCTCAGTGAGGTCGATGAAGAACCCCATGACCTGCATTGGACTATTGTTCTTGACGAAGTTGTCTTACTATCAACTCCACAAGCTAGGCTTATCGTGCCATTTGGATGGAGGCTACCTTGTAGCCCCACTTCCTCTCTACATCTCCATAGGTATCCTTTATTCGCTGCTCCAGGGCGCAATCTGCAGCCTTCCATGGGTAAAAATCCTAAGGTTCTGATCCATGCATGCTCAATCCAGTGATCAATTGGATCAGTGTCGGATCCACAATGATGCATCCATTTAGCCACAGTTAGCCTCCATGGAAGCATGACAGCGGGAGTTTAATGCACGTGTTAACATCCTGATGTCTTTCGAGGTGTGGTATCTTCATCAAATTAAGGATTGTTGATCTCTGATGTCCATGGTCCATGGCTAAGGGACTATCTTCGACTTCTTCCCCGCTATCTTTGCTAGTTACTTTCTAAGCGTATTTAAGAATTCCATAATTCTTCCAAATTCTTGTTGAAATAACTGATCTTGGAAAGCATTAGGAATTGTCATCCTAACTCAAGTGTCTAACTGCTACAGATCCCCTCGAAAGTGCGACCGCAGGACAATCAAAATCTCTCGACATTGTCAATGACTAACTACTGCAATGCAGGCTGTATATATAGTTGGGCAAGAGCGTATGGATGAGCTTCGCGATTCGGCCGTGTCAGTCGCAAAGGTTTATTTCTTTTCTCTATCGCAGGCCGGATGGCTCCGATTAGATATGTATTCGACGGGATGTTTGAAATCCTCTCACAATGAGGCCTCGTGTTCTCGCAGACATGACCTTTACTATCCATAAGGTCTATTAGATCTTCCTTGATGTATTCTCATCAGGCTAATTTCATCTGACATGCACTCTCTAGATTGGATATCTCAGATAGGTGATCAGACGCTCAAGGTAAATGAAGTGGTTGGGGAGGTCTCAAATGTACCGCTAGCTGCAGAGTAATTAGTTCTCTATGGGCTCCACATCTCATGGTAAAAGTTTCCCAAGGAGATATGCAACAAAGAGATAATAACATCGTAATGCATTCCTCCAATGGACAGAACACCTTTAATCAATATGATTCCATCTGCGGCATCGTCCCAATGTTCCATTGGCGACCTTTTCCAACAATAACTATGTTTCAGACATTCTAGAGCATCGTTTCTAATCTGCCGGACACCTCCAACTGGGCTATATTTCTTTCTCACTGCATGGCAAGCTGCCCCTCTGCGGTTGTTATGCTATTCCTACAGGTTCAAGTTCTCATGCCTTCCTTCCTAAAGTCCTCTCTAGAATCTCCCTAATTTTCTAGCTTTGCTCTCTTTGATTGAGCTTCCTGCGGATCTATGCCTCTCGACATTCCTCTTTCCATTCTTGTTCCTATCTTTTCTTAGCATAGTAACTTCAAGACCTGAGATTCTCTTCTAAGACTCGAGGGTAATACTTCTTCTATTTTAAGTGGAGTAGGTGTTCTTCTCTTCTGGATGGATAAGTTCTTTAAGGCTTCATGTTCTCTTTCAACTTCCTAATACTTGTGGTCTCTAGCCCTCAGCTACTTTGACTTGTCCCTCATGTCTTCTATTAAGCTTGTTATTCCTATATAGCCATGAAATCGCTTTTAGTTCTTCTTTTTGTTCTATAGATTCCTCTCTTTCTTCTTTCCTTCTGACCGATCTCTATCAATCCAAGTTCTTCCTAACAAAAGAGAAAATGAGCTGTTTCAACAAACTTAATGACCTTTGAATTCTTCCTTTGTCGAAGTCCCATGAGCACTCATAGGTACATGAGTAAGTCTTCCACATAGGGTTATCATCTTCCTTTAAAACAATCTTATTCCTCCCAATGAAGGAACAACCATAGTGTGCTTTCCCAAAATTTCTGGCACTTTATGGTATAATGTTCAATTGCAGCCTCGTGACTACACAGCCTATGTCTAAGCATTCTATTCTGTTCCTATGCACCGCTTCTCTCTTTAAGATCTATAGGTAAACTAATGTCTCAAAAGATCATTCAATGTTTCTTTCATCTATAATAATATAGCTTCATTTTTTTTTCTAGTTTTCTAGTATATTCTTAGTGTCTTGACCATCTTCATGGTTTTCTTGTTTCCATGTTCATCTTTTTATCTTTAGAAATCATTCTAGGGAAATAAAAAACTTCATTACCAATAAAATTTTACAACAAAGAAAAAATAGGACCTATACTGTGGCATTCCTAGCAAGATGTCTCGGCCTTCTACAACTATAACAAAGATTCAATCCTCTCTTTCTCTAAACGATCCTTTTCTTTGTACTCCATGTAGTGGGATCACTGCTGATGGACCTGCAAAAATTCTTTCTAAGATCCTCAGATCCACTTGTTAGTCCAAAAAATTCTTTTTATGTATAGTGGAATAACATATCTTTCATTAACTTGGTCAGGATCTATTCATATCAAATCTTTTATTTCTTCTAGTTGTGCCCTAGCTTTCGTGATAGTGCGAATCTATCAAACATACCTAGATCCATTCTTTCTCAACAAAAATTTTCTACCATCTTACCTTTATCAGAAAGCACTAAGCTTTAAGAGATTTTAGTTCTTACCTCTTTTCTTAATATCTGATTCCCTTCTTAGAACACAACTTCACAAGTTAAGTAGAATATTAAGACTACAAAGAATAAATCAAGCAAGCATTTTCATTTTCTTAAAGCTCCTAGTAATCAAAGTTTCGTGTCCCATAATAGAACAATTTGTTGGAATAGTGGAATACCTAGGGTTCAACACTTCGACAACGCACCAACAAAACCCCATCTATTGGCTCTTTCGACAACACTTACTTAAGGACAGTCTCACCTGTGAGGCAGGGGGCTAGACCCAAGTGTCTACAACCTACTGACACAAATACATCATAATACTTAACACTAATATTCATTAGTCTTTGGACCCCATTCACATCGTGGTTAAAAACCTAATTATAGAACAATTCATTATTCATCAAGATCTAAATATATCTAACCATTCAAAACACATAATATCAAAGTAGATCTAGTATTCATTCACGTATATGAGCTAAGCTACTACATCAGATGCATCTAGTATACATAAAGATTATAGCACTAAGCATAGATCGATCAATAACATATCAACCACATCAGCATTAAAACAAATCCACAAATACTGTGATATACATGACCAATTCCCAAAGGTGGGGCTAACAGCCCACCAACTCCTCTTTCTTCTTTATTAGTTTCACCTTTTTACAGTGAGAGCCACAAAGACAACCTCAAGATAGACATGAGATTTATAAGTAATCTCACCAAATCCTCCTTCCCAAAGTTGTAGATCCAAACACCAAGCCTCTACACACCAGGCAATAAATCCCTTTACAAAACACTTAATTCCTATTCTCTAAGCCTTAACATGTTCCCTCAAGACAAAGCCAACTAGCCATGCACTGAGCCAATCAATGACTAGTAACTACTCTTACATCGCCTAGCCACTTATTTATACATTACAAAGTATGCCTAAGCATGGCTAAACCTGATTTACATCCCACAAATTCAAGTACATAAGCCCTAAACCCAAAACTCCATAAAGGGGAGAGATCCCATGATCTCTGCTTCATCTTGTGCTCCTCCTTTGGTAGGTTGTCGAAGTCCCAAAAAGTGGACAAACATGACCAAGGTCTCTCCAAACTTGGTCGAGGGCCACCACATCAAAGGGAAGCCTTGTCTCCCTTTAATGCTATTTATACAAATTTATAGATGGGGAGGAGATTAAGTCTCTGGAATTTTAGTTTTAATATGTTTTCCAAAGCTTCTATTGGATTGTTTATTTTTTATGTAAAGAAATGAAGGATTGTAGGACTATATGAAAGTATGGGACTCCATGACAGATTTGTTAGGATATGTTGTATTTGTTTTGTTTAATGCAGCATGTTAAATGCCGTCTAGGAAGAGGGATTTTTGTTTTGTTAGGATAGTCTGCAAAGCCATGTCCAATCCTTTTTTTGGATAACATGTATATTTATCCCTTATGAATATAAATAATTTTTTCTCTAGGAAAGAAAGATATGCCAAGATAGATAGATATGATGAACTTTATTATGATAGATAGATATGATGAACTCTCTAATGATATACACAAAAATATTTTATTTAAATAAATAATGATGAAACTTTGATAGAGAGTGTAAATCAAATTCTATTTTTAATTATTTTGTATTTACGGTATTTAAAATTTTGATTTTATAAAAAAATATTTTTATTTAAATAAATAATGATAAAAATTTCATTGAGAACGTAAACCAAATTCATATTTTTATGTTTAATTATTTTCTATTTATGTTATCTTTAAAACATTTTTTTTCATAAAATAAATTAGTTGTAGAATAGTTTTAGATGTAATAATTCTATAATGAGAGAGTTTTAGTTTGTGTTATAATTTTAAAAAAATGATATATTTAATGTTATAAGGTGCATATATAATTATGAAAGGTGTATATGTTATTCAAGTACAATTATGTATAGTGGGCCTAATGGTTAAGAACATGTGTTTCATCTTAAGAGGTCAGAAGCTCAAATCCAGAGGGGGGTAGGGTATGTATACCTTCGTAGACTTTACTAGTCAAATCGTTCGGTAGAGGGGGTCTCATACACCAATTTTAGATTAATAAAATTTTTACTTTTAATACATAAATAAGTTTAACATCTTAAAATATTTTTGATTTATAACGTTAGTATATGATACATGTAATTTTATTACCCAATTTTAGATTTAAATTAAGATAGGAAAACAAAATTAATTTAATTTAATGCAAAAAATAGAAAATCCATAAAACATTTAGAGTATGACCTTAATTTGTGTATTATGCCAAAATATTTTACATTTGATTAACAAACTCTTCACACAATTTTATTAATAGTTCCAAATGTCATTG
>SNQJ01S0028147.1:24471-61028 GCA_010110895.2 Picea sitchensis | reverse complement strand
TTTCTTTGGAGCTCTACAGTCTTTCTTCAGATGTCCTTTCTTCCCACAATTCTAGCACTCTATCTTTCCAAGTCTAGATTTGGATCTACCCTTCCTAGAATTTCCACAGTTTCCTGAGCCCTTTCCTCTATCCTTTTGTCTTCCCCTGTTCTCCATGTTCAACGCATTTCCTAATTTCTCACCTGTGCTTTTCCGTCGCATTTCCTCATTAAGGATAACACCAACAACATCATCAAATTTTAAAGTATTTGAACTAGAGACAGAGTTACTAACAGCCATGACCAAGCCATTCCATCTTTCTGGCAATGAGCGCAAGATTAGAAGAGCCCTAAAATCATCATCAAAGTCCACTTTCACAGAACTTAGTTGATTAGTAACCGTATTAAATTCATTTAAATGATCTACAACAGACCCAACTTCTGACATCTTCATATTAAATAATCTCTTCATTAGAAATACCTTATTCGACGTCGAGGGTTTTTCATACAATTTGGCCAATGCGTCCATCAAACCATTCGTTGTCTTTTCTTTCAAAATATTGAAAGCCACTGACACTTCTAGGCTTAGCCATATCGTTCCTAGAGTCTTTCTGTCAAGAATCTCCCAATCTTTGTCCTTCATGGCCGCCGACTTCTTTGCTACTTCGCTCAGTGGTAGGAATAGATCCTTCTGATATAAATAGTCTTCCATCTGATATAAATAGTCTTCCATCTTCATCTTCCATAACTAGTAGTTTTGGCTGTTAAATTTATCGACCCTAAACTTTCCATCTTTCGACATTTCTCCCACTCGAACCAAGAACCCTCTTTTCCTGCGAGTTACCTTATGCTCTGATACCAGTTCTTATAAAAACAGGACTGCGGAGCAATAAAATAAAACAAATGCGGAAACAAAACACAGAAGATACATAATACAAGAGAGACACAGATTTACGTGGTTCACCCAGTGTGGGCTACGTCCACCAGAGAAATTTCCAGGTCCTTCCTTTATTATTATCAAACAAATGAAGGGATACAACCTACATCAAAACCCATTGTAACTTCCTCTTATTTCTCTCATAGTATCCTCTCTCAGAATACAATATTCACCACAATCCATAGCCGCGATACATTTCCCTCATAAAATAGGGTTGCCTTCTAGCGAAAAAAACCCTAACATAATCTCTATCATTAGATATGCGACCTTATAATGAACGGTCCAAATTTACAATGAAATTACAATATACTTTTACAAGGCAATTTTTGCTTTGGGGGATTCACCCCCGAAACCCCGCTGGGGGCTTGGTTGACCCCAGACCCCCCAGCTGGGGGGATAGGCCCCCCGGACCCCGCAGAGGGGGTACCCCCCCTCTGCACTCCCCCGCGTGGAAGAGTGTACATACTTCTGGGTTGTAAATACTTCATGGGGTATAAACATGGTTGAAAGAAAGGACCTCTGAATCAAGAAGATAATCAGGCTCCAAAACCAACATGTTGGACCACATGCTGATAGTATTGTCGGCTCAGCACAAACCAAGCCCACTGAGCAACTGACAAAGTAGTTTCAGCAGTTATCAATACAACACACAGTGGCTAGCCAAACTATTTCTTTGGCTACTCCCTCTACCAAAACATCGAAAGTGCACACAGTGAAGTTGACTAACCCAAAGTCCACCCAACAGCCTGAAGGGAAGAAAAAACAACGAAAGAAGGGTAAGAGGGACAAAAAATCCAATGATAATGCTGGTGGGGACAACATTGGAAAATGAAAGGGGAGGTATCCATTCAACTTGTGCACGGAATACCACTCGACCCATCTATGTCCTCGACTTGCAGAGGCCCAAAAATTTGTCACACAACAACAACAGGCAGTGTTGACTAATCCATTTCAACATGGGAAAAATCTAACTCAAGCCTCTGCAAGCATGGAAGGAGGCAACTAAGAAACATGCCCACCTCCGAAAAACCCCACATTCACGAACGTATATATGGTTAGGGGTGATGCTTTCATATCGACTAGAGCACACGACTATAGTAAACCAAGCACTTTTGAGAAGGGTAAAGAAGTTGATATCCCATATCTTCCTCCACAGATTGAGAAGACGTTGGGAGAAACAATGACACACATTCCAAAAGATGCATTTAAAATATCCTCTCATAAACCAAATGCAAGGGCTGCCCAGAACTACTCTGTGGTGGAATATTTATCACAAATCCCTTGTGCAATGTCTGCTTTGGAGGTCCTCCAAAGATGCCCTGCTCAGAGGAAAGCCTTGTTAACCGATTTGGTCTCTACTGAGACTTGTAATCCGGGTACCATCATGTTAGATACAACTGACTTAAAACCTCACATGCCTTACCATGTAGCGTTTCAGATAGTAGTGGCTTATCCCATGAAACTTTTTACATGAAATATCTTCCACATGGTGTTCAACGAGAGCGCCTCAACATGCGTTATGTCGTTGGCATGTTGGAAGGCCATTGGCTAGCCCATTTTGTCTCCATCACCTACTCTCCTCACTGCTTTCGATGGTCATTCGTTTCGACCACATGGCATCGTTTCTTCTTTCCCTGTGTAGTTAGAGGGGAAGACCGTGTGTGTCGAAGTAGAGGTAGTCGATGCTCCCCTCAACTATAACCTCTTGTTAGGACAGAGTTGGACTTATGCTATGCAAGTTGTAGTTGCTATATTTTTTCGGGTCTTGTTGTTTCCACACGAGGGTCGGATAGTGACCATCGATCAATTGTCTTTCTCCAGACCTAAACCTTCTTTGGGGGCATCAACGGTCCCGATGATTGATAATCCTCAACCAGGTGTCGTTAACGTAGGAGTTGGTTTGTGCCCATCTTTGATGGGTACCTTCGATTACCCACCCCCTGACGACGACATCAAATTTATATCCAATCACCATAAGGTTGAGATTTTTCAAGTTTCGTCATTCCTCACGACTTACTTTGAGAATCCACGGATACTTCCTTCCCCATCAACCACGATGGATGAGACATGGCACCCAGGCATGTCCATTCCCTTGTCTACCACTGAAGTAGCATACTCTTTAGTTCAGCAAGCTTCAGCTAACACTGATACAACTCTTGCACAAGAGTTAGATCCACTTCTAGAGCCTATTTGGGCTCATGGTTCTCTCACTAACACCGATTCGTTAGACTTATTCTTTCCCTCTAATGAAGCAGTAATCGAAGCAATGACTAGTCCAGACAAACCTTGGGAAGATCTTCATCACAGATCATATTTCCTCCCAGATTTAAACCAAATCGAAGCAGGATAATTTACCATGACTATGATTGGAGATAGGCCTTTTCATACTAATCCCTTGGCTACACCCAAGATCTATGTTGAGGGTAATATGGAAACCATTGTTGAAATGGTACCTATCAATATCTCCAGAACCCCTGGCATCATAGACAATGTTTTTGTCAGAGCATACAGCTCCCCCGAGGAGATTCTAGGCATCGACCCACAAAGAGTCTATCATGATCTAACTTTGTTTTTTTTCAAGCTCGCTTTGAGATCCGAAAGAAACATCTAGCGAGACTGCATTTATGCTTTTCGATCTCATCTGGATTAACTAAGAAAAGTAACCATTATGGAGTCTTCTTTAATCCCTTTTCAGACTCCTTAAAGATGAAAATATTTTCGAGTGACCTTGTTTCTTCACACTCGTTCCATTTCTCTAGAAGAAAATTCCTTAAATGGGTCTCCTTTTAATCCCTTTTCAAGACCCTCTAAACATGAAAATAATGTCGAACGATCTTGTGGCCTTTCACGCTTGTTAAACTGAAATTTGAAGTCACGTCTGTCCAGCAGTAGTTTACCCCTTTTTCGGTCCAAACGGTCAATTGTACGAACAAAGGTATACTCTATGGAACTTCAACTCTATAGAAGAGTACTCTCAGGTATAATTTTATCCCTTTTTTGGGCCTGAGGGACTAAACTTACGAAAAAGGAACCCTCACGGAGTCCATAGTTAAGCTCTTTTTCAGACTCCCTAAAATTAAAAAGATCGCCGAGTGACCTTATTATTTCACACTCGTTAAATTGGTCCATAAGAATATTCCTAAGGGATTCCATAGTTAATCTTTTTTCAGACTCCTTGAAAAATGAAAAAACGACCGAGTGACCTTGTCTTTATCACACTCGTTAAAATGGTTTTCAATAGATGTTTTGTCAGTGCTAGTTTACCCTTTTTTCAAACTAACTAGACTACCTTCGAAAAAGGTACCCCAATGGAGTCTCATTTTATGTTTTTTCAGACTCTCTAAATATGAAAAACCACCGATCTTACCTTCTTTGGGCTCGTTAAACTTACATCGAAGGGTGTTACCATTGTGTGTTTTGTTAACCGTGTTTGCATACCTTATATGCCAGCCTTGTAATAGTTTGCTTCTACGTCTTAACACCTTTGGCCCCCGGAGGATTTTTCCCGAGTATCATTCTACTAGAACATCAGTCATGTCCTTGTGCCTTGAGATTTTTATGTTTGCAACACTCGTTCCTCCCTTGTAATATAATATTCCCTTATTCTTTTTCCATAATTATTGAAAAGAAAAAAAAAATCAAATATACCCCAAAAAGAGGAAGGGAAAAGTAGTTTCTTTATTGGTAGCATAATGAGTTGCCCTTGGATAAATCACATCTGTCCATTTGTTCATCAGACTATGGGATGTAGTACGACCTTAGGAAGATTTTTCTCACTATATAGAGTTGTGCCCTCCACCATTTTGTTATCCTTCCAAACATATGGAGAGTTTGTGTTGCCTCCTGCTTCGTAGACTTATGATTAACATACATGTTTCCTGAGTCTCATAATTTGTCATGCTATTATCCAAGGGAAGTTTGTCACCAAGCATGAGTTATACCCTCTGCAATATGTCTCTTGTCCTCATACCTGGCCATCCTAAACATCCAATCAAGTCCTTGTTCGAAATCACTGAAGCCTTCAGTATGATCATCAAGATTATCAAGTCCATGATCGACGAGCCATCGAAGACCTCTGGGTAGTGCATTCATACACTCATATTACAATCCTACTTGAGTTTTGAAGATTTTGAAGTTGTTGCTCGAGCTCTGAAGATCTCATCTCTAGTCATCAGGCCAAATCAACTTCTAGAAGATGGATACTCTATATGTATATCTTTTTTATTTTGAGATGTATCTCTATTGTGTATTGTTCACGGCTACTCTTTATAGTTATTTGACATGGATATACAGTGTATTTGATTGGTATCCATGATTCTATTTTATCCCGAGCATGGGTATGCCCGCCTCGCTGAGACATTTGTTATTTTGCAGACGACACCTCTTGGTTCCTGATCCTTGGGTTCAATCGTTCGGCACATCAATAAAGATTGGTAATGTATTTTGGCCATCAAATGCTCTTCTTACCTCACACATTAGGGGGCATCTATTATAACCCTAAATTTCACTACACATGCTTACTTGGCATCAAGCCAACTCATATCCCTTCTTTTCCAAAGCACGGTTGAACAACTCTTTGAAAATCCTATTTTATAAAGGCCCACACGCCCTAATCCACTACTGCACACGTGTACATGCTGGCTAACCCAAAACAGCCTGCATAGACTGACAAAAGAATGAAAAAAGGAAATTTGTCAATGGAGCACAAAAGATATGGGTGATTTAATTGAAACTCTCGGCCATGCATGGCCAAGCGTTCATCCAAATACCTAGTTCCTTCTAGCCTATAAAAGAAGGGGTAGGGGTCCCATTTGGAAGAGGAAAAATATAGCAAAGAAACACTTCCCATTTAGGTATTCCCATTTTCCCAACCCTTTAGCCTTTCCTTATGCCAAAGGAGATTCAAAGAAAAGCAGTTGAAGGAAAGAAGAAGAGGAGCCCCGGATCAGGTTCGAGGAGCAGTGGCCGATCTCAAATTTTGTAAGTTCACTCATTCAAAGTAATAAAGAAAATGATTTTCCCATCCCAATTCATGAACTCCATTCAAAGTAATAAAGAAAAATGATTTTCCATCCCAATTCATGAAATGTTTATAGTTTGATCAAGATATGTTTGGATTTCTAACCCGCTAGTATATAAGTAGGATGCATGCATAGTTGTTGCTCGTCTTGGATGCAAAATGCCTTTGAAGGGAGTATTATGAACAAGTAATCAATAATAATTAAAGATCACATCAAACGTCAGTAATGAGGTATGTTGATATTTCCATGCATTTACTAATAAAAGGGGATTTAAATCTAGGATGAAGGTAGAAAGTAATTTCTCTTCTGTCATATCTGCATGCAAAGTCCGAACTCTATTTGCTATTTCGTAGGGATATTTTCCCCACAATGCTCGGATATCTTTTCCTCACATATCGAGGTACCTCTTCACTACCAAGTTAAGCACCCCATTGATCTCACCCCCTAGGGATCGCCTAATGGGCCATTTATCACAATTGCTAGAGAATGAGGGAGATCAAGGACAAATCCAAGAACCTGCTTCCACAAGGCAATATCGTCTCATCAACACCTTGCGGGAGCCTCCAATCGTGTTGGTATAGAAGAAAAGTGGAACCTAGCTTAATTTCGCATTGATTACCGACCGACCAAAATCACATTTAAACCGATACCCCATTCTCGAATCAACTGCACCTCCCTTCATCAATCTAAGGGGCTAAATACTTAGTAAGATTGATCTCAAGTCCGGATACCACCAGGTCCCGACAGAATAGACAAATGTATGGAAGATTGCCTTCAAGTCTAAGGAAGGCCTTTGAATGGTTTTTCATGACCATTGGTTTAACAAATTCTCCCCACTTACGCGAGGATGATGGATCATATCCACCACCATTCTCCAATAATCAGTAGTGGTGTATTCTAGATGACAACATTACAAATAAAGACTTGGGCTGAACACTTGCAACATATTTTCACACAGGTTCTCCACACACTCTGCGCCAACACAAGCTATATTCCAACTTTGAAAATTGATCCTACATGGACAAGGTCCATTCCCTAAGCTACATCATTGATCAACATGGTGCCATGTTAAGAACCAAATAGCATAGAAAACCTCGTAAAAGTACCAATGCTCCTAAAAAGAGATAATTTCAGATACAAGTCTTTGAGGGGGGCAACTCATTTTACCCCACTTAAATGTTCAAGTACAAGATGATTCAGACAAAAATGTCTCCTGGTATATAGAGACCTGAGGTAATTACAATCCAATGGCCTAAAGCCAACATAAATAAAATAACATACTAATATAATATGCCCCAATTAAGTGGTAATGAGCCAATATTAGGGCTTAACTCTGTTCTCCCTTTGAGACAAGTGTTGTCTCCAACGCTTTGGAGTAACTCTTTGATGTTTCAGATGTTAAATCATCTTCCCAAGTGGAATCTTTTAGTTTCAGAAGTTTCCTCCATTTAATGAGATACCTAACATGGATCTATTCTCAGCTCGTGAATTCTTGTGCCAGTGATGGTTTCAATCTCCAATATGATTTTCCTTCCTCGCCAAGTTCGGACAATATAGTTTGAATCGGGATCTTGTCACCTATAACCTTTTTAAGCATGAAACATGGAAAACCTGGTGTACTCGCATGATGTAGGCACCCAATTGTATGCCATAGTACCAATCTTTGGTAAACACCTTATAAGGGCCATAGTACTTTGGTAATGGCCTTATTATCCTTCTTGGTTTGCTTGAGGGATTACTCCATTTGTATGGTTGTAGTCTTAAAAAATACCCAACTCTACCAAACTTTTCACTACTTATGTTGATCGTCTTTGTTGCTTCATGCAATTTTGTGCCATGGTCGTTGTCCTTTAACATTTGGAGAACTTGTTGTTGATTCTCATGTGATATTCCAACGCTTGAACATTGATTTTTCTTTAGAGAAGAAGTGATGGAAGGAAGGTGGTATCCATAAAGTTCCCATAAATGGTGCCATTTTGTTGCAAGATAAAGGAAGTGGTATACCTCCATTCTCGCCAAGGGTAACCATTTGAACCATCAGGTTTGTTTATCAGAGACAAAGAACGAAGGTAGCCTTCCCTCTGCACGCTTGTTCACTATATTGCTTTTTCCATTAGATTGAGGATGATAGGACAGCTAGCACAATTGAGTACCCAAACAAGAAAATAATTTCGCCCTAAAATGTCTAGTGAAGATGGGATCTCTGCCACTTCATAATAATCTTTGGACTGCCATGTGGCTTTTGAACTGCCTCCATGAATGCAAAGTGGGAATTGTACTATCTTTGAAGGGATGAGAGAAAGAAAAGTGTGTACTTGGTCACCTATCAACAATCACCATGATGACACTTTCCTTCTCGCATATAACCCCCTGCAGGATGAAAATCCATGGAAACCTCCCTCCCAACACGCTAATTTGGGATGGATAATGGTTGTAAAATACCTAGGTCTTAATTGTTTCCACATTTCATTTTGTTGGTAATCCAAACATTTTTCCACAAACCTTTGAACATCGGTTTTAAGGCCATCCCAAACAAAATCCTTCTTGACTCTATGGTGGTTTTCAAAAATCTTGAGTGCCTCCTACTAGAGATGTGCAATCTAAGGTACCTTTTGTTTTAGAAGCAGTTCTTACATAAATAAGTGATATTTGTACCATATGAATCATTTTTCCATGTAAATGCATTCTGCTAATCGAACTGCTGCAACCTTTTGAATGAGAGTCCACACTTTTTCATCATTCTTCCATTCATCCTCTGCTTCTATTATCCAATCAGTTGTGATGATCGATACACGTGCAGAAAAGGCCCTCAACATCATTCATCATCCTTTCTTGAGAGTGCATCTACCACAACATTTTCTTCCCCTTTATAGATCTATTTCAAAATCATAACCCAACATCTTGTTACCCATTTTTGTTGTTCTTCTAAAGATAGTCTTTGTTCCAAGAAGTATTTAAGACTATCATGATCTATTTGGACCTCATGCCTACCTATTGTGGGTAAAGACACCATTTCTTCAATGTATGGTATTGCCACTACTTTTCTCATAAATGGTTTGTGTGTCCCTTTCCCCTAAGTGGTCTAATTCTTCAAAAGACATGGGCCTTCCTTGTTGCATTAGAAAAACACCAATTTCATTTCTTGAGGCATCACATTTCACAATAAAGGTTTTATGAAGTATGGAGTGGTCAATACAAGAGCTTTACACATCACCCTTTGGGTTGTTCAAAATATTTAGTTGCCTCCTGAGTACATGAAATGCATCCTTCTAGTTAGTGTTGTTAGTTGTGCTTCTATTGTTCCATAGTTCCAAACAAACTATGGAAAATCTGTCAAACCCAAAAATCCTCTTAAGATTTAATGTTTTGGGAATCGGCCAGTCCATCATGGCTTCTAATATTGTTAGGATATACTTGACACCTTCATTAGATATAATATGATCCAAATACTCTACCTCCTTTACTCCAAAACCATTTGGATGGTTTGGCATATATATTGTTGCTCCTTAGGAGTTGTAGCATCTTGTCAACATGTCGCACATGACTCCAAGACTTGCTATAGATTAGTATATCATCAAAAATAACACAATTCTTGAAGGAAGGGCTTGAAAACAAATTCATCAACCCTTGGAATGTGGAAGTGTATCATTTGTAAGGCCAAAAGGCATGACCAAAAATTCATAACACGGCCTTCATGAGTTACAAATGCTATTTTTGGGATATCTCTTCTTCATTCTAATCTGATGATACCCTAAATGAAGATCCTTGTTAATAGATTGCTCCATGTGGTTCATCCAACAATTCATCAATGATGAATGGGAACTATCTTTAATAGTGATCTTGTTAGCTCTAATATTGACTTCCATACCATGAGCTATCTTTCTTGAATACCATTATCACTAATCGGTGCAAGTAGTAAGAACTTTGGCTAGGTTCGAATGCCGTACCTCTAACATTTCTTCAACCATGCTACCAATTTCACTCTTCTAGGCATGGGCAGACCAGATGTAGGGACTAATGTTAGGAGGAACACTCTAAGAATTAGGTGAATTTCATGATCATGATTTTGAGTGGGTGGAAGACCTTTGGAAATATTTTCAAATACTTTGGAATGCTTAATGATCCTTTTGGAGATTTTATTGAGGAATAGATGGCTTATGTTTGAACATCTAGTGAGCATAGTTGTGAAATAACTCCTTAATGCCCCATTTTCAAGAACTTTATTGCCTAGGAGCATATCACCTCATCGATTCTGTGATACCTCTTAACTCAATTTATTTTCCTTCCAATGAAAATTTCATGAAAAGTTCTGAAAATTAAAAAGCTATTGTTCCTAATGATTAGAACCATTGGATTCCTAGTACAATTACATTCACCCATGGGTATAGCACCGACACCATTCATTACATACCCCCATAGTAAGATTGATATTATTGTATTTTCCTGAGAAATTGATACATAGTTCCTCCATCCGCAATCACTACTTGAAACTCTGCCGGGTAATCGATATACAAAGCAATTGAGATTCTGGCTAATTTATAGAATGAAATTATGAGTACTACAGTTTAATCAATTAAGACTATTACCTTTTATTTTTGATATCCTCTAATCTTGAGGGTTTGAGGAGTGCCAATTCTATCCAATGCATTACACCATATCGTGGAAGTCAACCCCTTCTAATTTAAAATTACTTCTACTGCCATCTTGATATGGTTCTTGTTCTTGTTCTTCCTCCTCTGCCAATCTATGTAAAATAATTTCTTCACCACACACTCATGTCCTCCTTACTCTTGTTGTCACACCAAAAGCATAAACCTTTATTTTCTTTCCTCCAATTATCGAGGTGTCAACCTTGTAGGTTATTGAGGTTTTTTTAGGAGAAGGAGAATTGTTCCCTCTATAGATGTTAGGACTGTTCCTTCTAGTAGCTATAGCCATATTTTTACTTCTTTCAACATTTCTTTGCCACCTTAAATGCATTCTCCAATGATTTGGGTTCCCAAAGGTGAACTTCATGTTGAATGTGATCCATTAAAGTTCCTATGAATACATCAATCAAGTGCTCATCTGGAATATCGGTTACCTTTATATTCAATCTTTGGAAGTGCTCAATGTGCTCGATAACTGAACCCTTTTACTTGAGATTTATCAATTTGCTAAAGAAGGTATTGCTCCTTGTATCTTCATAGTGTGCTATCATTTCTTCCGTGAAAATTGTCCAAGTAATGAGTGATTTGTGAGAACAAAGCCATCGATACCATACAAATTGATTAGGCTCTAAATATAAAGAAGCAATTCGTACCTTTTGTGTATGTGGCACATTATGGAGATCAAAGAATTTCTCCATATGAAGTATCCATGTGATTGGGTCCTTTCCATCAAACTTCCTCATATCAATCTTAGGAACATGGTTGGTCTTCAAACCAAAGTTGGAGTTTCTCCATTCTTGATTCACCTTCCTTGTGTTCTCATCATGAATTTCATGGGATGCATTTTCACTTTCAAGTGTCATCTCTGTTACGAAATTTTTCAATACTTCCATGATCTCCCCTTTTAAACCATCCATCTTAGTATCCAACATAGCTTCCATTGAATACATATTCTTTTGTAGTTCATTTATGTACCTATGATTTTATTCACCTTCATCAAGAGTCCAAGTAGGATTTTCTGGAGGCTTATTTGGTGTAGAAGTTCCCTTTTTTGGTGGCATGTTGGCCAAGTATCACTTTTGAACCTTGATTTTGAGGTGGTTCTTCTAGACAATATTTCTTCCATTGTATCTCCCAAGTTTTGGCCCTTTTGGGTATGAATATTTATTTTATGTAGTTCTCTGATATTTCTTCTCTGCCATTCCATAGGTCTGATCAAAATTGGATGTGCCAAGTGGAATTTACGGTAACTTTCCCAGAACTTGTCGATTTTTGGCCTTTCCAAGAGATTGCACTTGTATAGCATGCCCCGCAGAAAATAATTGATATAAAATTTTGAAACTCACACCAAAAATACTATAGACTGTCCATGATCTAATGAAACTAGCCCCCCTCAATTTGGATGCTCTAGGAATAAGTTATGATTCTTTTATCTAGAACACCTTATTGAGACTAGTCAATAGGACTAGTTAGATACCCTATCTTACATAGGGTGTATATACAAATTTAAGATGACCCAGAAGATGAAATTTTTACTATAGATACCCTACTAATGTTTATAAATATCCTCCAGATTTTAGGGTCTGAAACATTACAGAAAATAGTTTATAGTAAAAATGCCACAATGACTCAGTTGAGGATGATTCCAGATCCCTATCTTTCATAGGCTATATCTCCGAAAGTATAAGGCCTCAAGAGCTAAATTTTGAACCCAATGTACCTCGATTTGTCTAGTAAATATCCTCCAAGCCGTTCCTTTTGAAACATTTTAGGAAACAAGTTATAGAGAAAATTCCAAGGTGTCTCATATGTAGTAGTGAAACCCCAAGACCTTGATCTCTGATACCATATGTTAAGAACTAAGTATCAATATAGCATAGAAAAACCTCAGAAAAAGTACTCAATGCCTTGAAAAAGAGATAGTTTCAGATAATAAGCCTCTTCAAGGGAGCAACATCCTTTTACCCCACTTAAATGTTCAAGTATAAGATGATTCAAAATGAAAATGTCTCCTTCGTATATATAGGAGACTAGGAGGTATAATTACAACTAATGGCCTAAAGATGACATAAATAAAATAACATTACTAATATAATATGCCCCAATTAAGGGGTAATGAGCCAATAATGGGGCTTAATAGTACATGTGGATCTAGCCAAGACACAATTCATCCATGACTAGCCAGCCCCAACCACACTCACTAAGATTTGGAGCTTCTTGGGCCTTGCCAATTTCTACCGCATGTTTGTGTTGGGATTATCCCATATTGCATGAGCCCTTAGCCAAATCACTAGGGGTGGTGGTAAGGAAAAAATTGCGTGGGTCTGGTCCCAACAACAAGCGTTCAATGATTTGAAGCACCACTTGTGCTCATCCCCAATACTTTCACTACCAAACCTGCAACATCCCTTTGAGATCGAGACATATGCTTCATACTATGTTGTGGGCATCATTCTCACTCAGCATGGCCGCCCCATGGCCTATCATAGTGAGACACTATCCGATGTTGTTTGTAATTACCCTACTTACGACAAAGAAATGTAATCCATTATGCAAGCCTTCCGCCAGTTGAGAAATTACATTCTTGGGAAGGCGAAAGTCATCCACACTGATCATAATCCACTGTAGTTTATCTAGACACAAGGAAAACTGCAGAATAACTACCATCAAAAGTGGTCCACATACTTCTAGGAGTTCCACCTCAACATCAAGTATAAAACAGGAAGCACCAATCGCATGGTTGATTGCCTCAGGAGACCACCAGTCGCAACACTCACCACGGTGCTAGACTCTTCTGGCCATGAGACCTTTGGATGGCCCCAACTCTATGAGACAGACCCAGACTTTGTCACCACCTACCAAATGTTGGGTGCAAACATAGTTGTCGATAATTTCTATCTTCGGGATGGGTTGTTGTGTCATCTGGGCCATATCTGTGTTCCATCAAGAAAGTGAGAAAAGATGATCTAGGAATCCTACTACAGTCAGGTGGAAGGAAACTTCAGCGTTGAAATGATAATGGTGATGCTATAGAAACATTTCTACTAGATGAAACTCCGACAAGAGGTCAACAAGTATATCAGGTTCTGCACTGCCTGCACTATTGCCAAACCAACCACTAAGAAATAAGGCCTATACACCCCTCTTTCTACTTATAATAGGCAATGGGAATCGATATCAATGGACTACATGTCGGGCCTCCCATCCACCAAGTGGGGAAATGATTGTGTTTTTGTGGTTGTTGACCACTTTTCTAAGATGGAAATTCTGGTTGCCTGCAAGAAGAGCATCACAGCAGAGGCCACTGCCAAGCTATTCTTTGAACAGGTCTGGGTACATTTTGGACTCCCACAAACCATTATCTCAAATAGGGACATTTGATTTCTCAGCACCATTTGGTCGAGCCTCTGGTCACTGTTGGACACCAAGCTAACCAAATCTATGACCTTCCACCCCCAGACAGATGGCCAAATTGAGGTCTTAAATTGAATGGTTGTGCATATCCTTCGCATGTATAATTCAAAGCATCCTCACACATTGGATGAGAGCCTTCCCTATGTCCATCATAGCTACAATTGATCCCTACATATCCAACCAACCAAAGCCCCTTTCAGGTGGGGTTGGGATTCCAACCATTAGGTCCCATAGATGTTTCACTTCCCCTTGCCGTCACCTCGATCGATTCATCTCCTATTCCAACTTGAAGATGACAAAGCTACCTGGTTCATTGAACAGATCTAACACATCCACCAATAGGTTCAGGATATCCTATAGAAGTCCAATGAAAAGTACAAACAACGCCATGATCAACATCAGGTGATGCATAAGTTTCATGTGGGAGACAAAGTTTGGTTGCACTTGCAGAAAGAACACCTTAAAGGACCCCATCAGAAGCTTCTCCCACTCTGTTATGGGCCATACACCATCACCAAGGCCATGGGGGATAATTATTTTGAGCTCAACATTCCTCCTTTCGTTGGCCTGCACCCAATGTTCAACATGGATCTCCATCCCCCTTATTTCCCACCATTATTAGACACCTCATACGTAGAAGAATAGCTGACACCAACATATATCAAACCCGACTGCATC
This sequence comes from Picea sitchensis, assembly GCA_010110895.2. Lineage (NCBI taxonomy): Eukaryota > Viridiplantae > Streptophyta > Pinopsida > Pinales > Pinaceae > Picea > Picea sitchensis. The sequence continues at coordinate 46,351 of SNQJ01S0028147.1, read as the reverse complement.
CAACAGGAATCCAACAATTAGATTGTGGACACACAGATCAAGGGAACTCAACAACAAAGGATCCATCTTTATCGAGTCATCAAAGAAAAGAAACTCCTGCACCAAGGAAAGTGACTCACCCGGGGCCAAATTCAGCATAAATTTCCTCATATGATGGGGGAAATAAATGCAATGGAGAAAATTTATTCCTAAGGAGGGAGGATTAATCCATGTGGATATCAGTGGTGACCCACCTTTTCCAACTAGATCAAAATCATTTTCTGGCAATTTTGGCAATTTACTATTTTTAGTAGTTTTCACTTCCGGGGCCATTTTGAGGGCCTAAATGAAGTTTTTTCTGGATTGTCCCAACTCACAGATAGAAAAATGCATGTTTGAGGCCCCAAAATGATTCTCCTCGATGATTCCTTTCCAATGGGCTATCATACACCTAAAACGAAGATCTATGCAAAAGTTACAACCCCAAGAAGTTAATGTACTAACTTACCCAAATGGGGCCCACATGACTTTTGGCGCTTCATCTCCTAGGGTTAGGTTTTTGGATGTCTAGGGTTTCTGGCATTCTTGTTTATTTTAAAATTCCTTTAGAGCCTCATTGTAATTATATTTGTGTGAATGAGCACAGTCGTCGCATCTCTTCTCAGAGATAAGTTGCCACCATTCTAGCAAGCTTGTTTCCGCTGCATTTTACAGTTTCATCTTATTTCATTATTGAATAGAAAACTAGTTTTACTGTATCTTTGTTATTTTGTGTTAAGAATATGTTAATAATCTATATTCACTTCATTCTTCTCAGAAAATCCGGATCAAGAATTTTGATACATTTTACTGGTAAAGTTGAGATGAATATTCCCTATTACTTGTTGAGGAGCATAGGTAAGATGCTAGATAGGATTCAATCCAAATCTAAGGATGTGGATTCTATCCTTTTCCACTCTGGATTGATCATAATGCTAGTCTCTGAGGAATTGGGTAATAAAGAGATTTCATGGGATCATTTTGTGGTTACTTCTTATTTCAAGTTGGATTTAGCATTAACTCCTCAATCACGGAATGCAAGTCCTTTATCACCCACCAGTGCTATTAAATCAATGACCAATAGGAAGAGAAAGGGAAGAGCCCCTATTCAGGATTCAGAGTTCTTCAAGAATGTCAAAAGAGCTGAGGAGGAAGCTTGTCCTTCCCCACAAAGAGATTTTTCACCACCTCCTTTACCAGCATTAGAAGAGGTTCCTTCTTCTACTAAAGCTACATCCAAGAAAGGGAAGAAGCTACTCTTCCCCTCTTCTACTCCGGTAGTTGAGATCAAGGGTAAAAGACCTTTCACAAGGTCATCAATTCCTAAGGAGTTTCTCAAAGAGTAGTCTTTATTAGAAACCCTTATTCAAAAGAAGAAGGGTAAAGGCATTGAAAAGCATGTGGAGGAGAAACAAGAAGCCTCTGTACAGAAAGGAAAGGGTAAAGGTACTAAAATACCTTTGGAGAGGAAATACGAAACCTCTGTGAAAGACTTTGAAAATCCTACAGAAAGAAAAGAAGAAACACCTGTGCAGAGGAATAAAGGTAAATGCAAAGCCACCAAGAAACCTGATGAGGTAGAGAATACACTTCCCATGCAGGTGGAAGAAGAGATTGAGAAAAATCCCATTGAGACTGTGAATGTCACTACTCCCCCTGACATTCAGACCTTCAAAATACTTATCAGGCAACTTAGGGATGCAAGAAAGGAGGTGGATCAATTTAAAAAGGAAGCCATGTCTGACATGACCAAGATGACAGAAATTATGGATGGCTATAGTCACACCCTTGACTTGGCAAGGTTTACAGCAAGAAGGGCCCATCCCCTTCATAGACAGCTAAAGAATCTTTACAGGAAGAAAAGAGGCTTTTAGTCTCAAAACTGGAAGCTAAAGGTAGAGCTGCAACACTTTCAAGATGAGGTAGCCCAAAACAAATTACAGGTATTGGTTGAAGTTTCCTTTGAGAATGACAAACCAACAGTTAAGGAGAGAACAACCACACTGAAAAATACTTTCATTGCTAAGAAGAAGAAGTTTGTTGTGCCAAATGAAGAGCCTCTTTCTACCAGAAAGAGTGTGAGGTTAAGTATCAAGGTGAAAAAATAACTGGTCAAAGGTAAGCCCCATTTTTTAGGATGGTTCCTTTTTGGAGGGTTAACTGATATTCAAATATTACCTCTACCATCTATACAGGATTATAAGCGTTTAACTATCAGAGTTTTGGGTTTTTGCTAAGTGCTAACTCCCTCTATGGTAAAATGCATAACCTACCTTATTTCCAAGACACCTAAGTACAATGGGTTTGACATTATGAAAGACTATCAATTACTCTACACACATTCAATATTGAAGGCATTGCGTTTTTGACAATGCTACCTAAACCTACACATAGACGCAACATAAGTGGCGCTACCCATAGGCGCTACCTAATATCTGGTAGAGAATAATCTTGTACACGGATGCAACACAGTGGTGCTACGTAAAGGCGCTACCTAATATTTCACAAAGAACATAGTCTCCATACAGGCATAGCATAGTGGCTCTACATAAAGGAGCTACCTAATATTTCATAGAGAACAAAGTCTGCATACATGCGTAGCACAGTGGCACTATGTAAAGGCGCTACCTAATCTACTTGTCCAGTTGTGAAATACGCTACTCAGGCTACTACCTAAAGGAGCTAGTTGTAGAAATCAGGGATCCAGGAAGGTCAGGCCAACAACGTTTGGATAGATGATGATGGAGAAAACTGCAAAAGTAGTAGCTGGCATTATGAGGACAACTACATGCTCCTAAAAGACATGGAAAAACAGGAGTTGCGCAGCAAAAGAGAATCAAATCAGCTTGAATCTTGGTTGGATTAGTCACCAACATTTTCCTATTTTATAACATAGGTTGTTAAATAAGTTGTTATATCAAATAAATGTTTAGAGATTTTCAAGGGAAGGAGGTGTTTGCAGACAATTCACATTTTTCTACTGTCCTTATAAGCTGCCTACACCAGTGTTTTGCAAACCTTGATTTTCATCGCAATTCTCAAATAAAATGACACTATTATTTCGTGCATTCGCACACTTACCTTGGTTTTTGTTTTCACGACTGCAAGCGTGAAAACTTTGATTTCAAAGTCATATTAAAAACGTCACTGGATTACTATGATCATTCTTGTCGATATGTTCATTCCGTTTCCAATTTAATTATGATTATACAGTTGACAAGACTCCAAGATTCTTTACTCATTTGGCATTTCTGTTGTTAATATGATTTCAATTTTTATGAGATTGTGATGATTTGATAAGGAGTGTGATCCAATCGTTGATTTATTGGTGGCTTGATGTTTGATCGAATTAGTGATGCATTGGTGGTTTGATTTCTATAGTTTTTAATCAATTCCCTTGACACATTGGTTTCATGAAAATGATTGGCGTTGTGTTTATACCCTTCGTATAAATCATTGCATACAACACATATTTTCATATGATCAAACCCTTGGTGTGATTTTGAATTATTTCTTTGGTTTTAAAACTATGCTAATATTATATCTTGCGCAAATGTTTGGTCGATTTACCATAGATTTCATTGGTTGATTGAATGGCATAGTTTTTAACCTATGCAATGGTGGGTTGAATAGTTATTTGCATCGGCAGTTGTACTATGGGATATGACTATTGTGCATGGGCTAAACTAGCTCCACCACCTTCACACGTTCTCTCATTAATGTTTTTTCCCCTATCCTAGTTCACCTTTGCTAGTTTTTGGGTAAGCCTGTGAGAATTTTGCCCCTACGTATGGTGTGTTCAAACCCTGGCCCGTTCACCTCGCTCACCGTGTGCTCCTGTCTATGGCACCAGTGGTGTGCATAGAGCCGAATGGTAACCAAGATTTGTTACTATTCGATAATGCTCGAAAGGATTTAGAAGATAGTGGTTGGCTCATGTTTATATAGATGTTCGAGGGTTTCAACCTTTCGGTTTCCCAATAATTCGCCCTCACCTTTGATGGGTGCAGGGATAAAGTAGCAGACATACAACTTGAGCTTAATGAAGAATTCATAAGCTCTGCTATAGGACTGGGAGCTGCAGGCCAGCGATGGTTTAAAAACTCCAAAGTTGATGAGGTTCCATGGCCATTACTATTCGTAACAAGGAAGGTTGTCTCATGTGATAAAGGTATGCCTATTTCCACCCTCAAACCTAGGTGGCACGATATTTTGGTAATTGTGAAACAATTTGTGACCTGTGAAGGTTGGTATGGCCTGGTTTTTCTGTATCACCTCCGGTTATTGATGAATTTCATGGGCTATCCTTTGAACACGTTGCATTACTTCTTGCGTAGTCTTTATAAGATGTCTAAGAGGTTCAAACGCAAAAAAGGCTGATATAATCTTGTTTCATCACGGCTTGATTAGACTCATCGCCATCCACCATTTAAACCTTCATGGTGATAATTGGCAAGCCTTTCTATCTAGAAATGGCTTTGCTAATCCAGAGTCTGCTCAAATCAATAAAGCCATGGTTAGTGAGACTTTGGTTGGACTAGCCGTGCCATTTCATATTCTTCTACCCCCTGCCAAACCCTCGGTTTTCCCTGACATCGACCTACCTGACATTATAACAGACAAGTCTCAAGCTGTCAAGAAGCCTGTGAGTAAGAAAGTCAAGGGTAATCCTACTGTCGACAACAAGGGTAAGAAAAATGCTCGATTAATATCGATACTTTCCAAGAATAAACCTAAGCCAAACATCAACCAAAAGACCATAGTTCTGAGCGAGGACTCAAACTCTGATATCAACCGTTTCCTAGCAGAAGAGTACCTCTCTTCCCATGGCTTATGCTTCGAGCAACCCTATGACTATGTCTCTAATTTACCCCCGTTTCTAAAGGACAATCCTAACTACCCAGGAATCAAGTTACATAATGAAACCCCTGGTGATTTAAACAAACCCTCACCTATGATATCAAAACCCGAACATACATCATGCATCAAATGTAGTGTGTGGCTAGAGCATTATTACACCGACGTTCCCTTATTGCAATCAAATATCAAATGGTTAGAGGACCAAGTTACAGTGCTGACAAGAGAAAGAAACAGGGTTCAAGCTAATGACAAGAAACAAAAAACCACTGGTTTGATTGTCTTCAGGAATGTCGAATCGACAACAGCCTTCGTCAATTCCAAATTATCATAATCGAAGCCATTTCTTATTTTCCAAGTATGAATTTCAATATGTTTTTTTGCTTTGTAAGTTTGCTTGAATTATTGTAACATATTTGGTTTTGCTTCCAAATTATCTCTGTTTGTTTTGATTTGAAATGATTATGTTATAGTTTAGACGATTTTGTTGTGGATCCTGTACAGTAGATTCATTTTACTAAACTCAAATGTATTTACAATTTGTTTATGTGATTTTGTCATGCCCAACTTAGTATAGGCAATTGATTGGTTTTAGATTCGGTTTGGTTTGTTTTTGAATCAATTCTACTCTTCTGATTTAGGATAGTCRATTTGGTTTAATTTCGATTAGTTTCATTTGTTCCTAATAAACTCAAAACGACCTTGTTGACATCGATTTTCCTGGAATGACTCTATTTTGTATTGAATTAATATTCTCGTTTGGATTCTAGTTACATTCGACCTGTGCAAAAGATCTATTTACTAAAATCATGGAGCTATTTTGATTCATAACGATTGTATCGACCCCAAATTGTTTCGATTCGTCCCTGTTTGATTTGATTTACAAATGATTGTTGTGTGCCACAATTGGTATGATCATTTGTATATGTTTAATATAGTTCTATTAATTTGAAAAATGATCATGTTGATTTCATTTGGATTCGACAATGATTTTGTTGACGGTTGTAGCAACTATTTATGTCGATTTCAATTGATTCGTGAAAGTTATTTCATTGTTTTCGAATTATCTAATGCGATTTTGTTTACCCCAAATTGGTGATAACAAATTAAACAGAGTGCATGCATCCCTGTTATCATTCGATTGACTACGATTTAGTTTGTTTCAATTTGCATACAAGTTTCGATTTGAATAATTCTTTTGGTTTCTAATTAGCAATCAAATATTGTTCAATAGTTTGAATATATTATTTAAGATTTGAATTGGTTTTGAAACGATTCTGTGTTCAATTTAGACAAGCTACAGAATCGCAATATTCTGTAGCTAGTCTTAAAAATTAGATTTTTGTCAATTATATCAATAAAATATCTTTTAAACTTGTCTATTTTTGTCTTCTTTCAGGTGCATACAAATTACAATGATCAAATGGGCATGCTATGTCAGTTTAGGAGATATTTTGGATATGGTTTTGTTTTAGGTTGTTAGCTTGAGTCAAATGAGGTTAAGTGTTGGATGAATCTACCCTTCGGGAGGTAAGAGTCAATGTGGACCATTGATCATGATAGTGGAGCTATAAGAATCATTTCAGCATTTCGATGTGTTGGGGTTCGGGAACTCGAGAAGGCAGTGTTTTGGGGATTGAAATTCTCGAACTTTCGGTACGCAGAAGCCCGAAATAGCATGGTCTGTCGTATCTAAAGGAAGAAGGTGCCATTTCGAAATTCGAGATTTTGAAGTGGTAGGGGAACGGGAGTTGAAGGCTTGTTCAAATCCCAAAAGTCGGGAAGAGGGACAGGTGACAAGAGTCCACATTAGAGATAGAAATAATTTGAGTGGATAGGTGGTGTGTCTTCATCAAATAGGTGGAGTCAAACCTTGTTGACCGTTTCAGGGTTTTGGAGGTCGAAGGGTTGGTAGCCTTGCATCCGGATTCGCGAAGTCTGAAACCCCGATGAAGTGAAAATTCCATTGGGAAGCCAACCTTTGCTGAATGCATTAGAATTCAACATTTCGGGTGACGAAGGTTGTAGAGACAGGAACTCTCGACAACAGGGATCGCGAAATCGCGAAACTCGAAGTCTCGGTTCGACAAAGGGCGTGATCTTAATGAGATCGAGAGACTTGAGTGGTGCTTTGTGGTTGATCACACGGGGAATACTCATAAGGACCTATGGATACACTGCCAAGCGTGTGAGGGATTCCCCGTGGAGAAAAACAAAGAGTCAATCTGACTCAGAAAAGCAGATTTAGAACGATTGTGAGCAGATCTCAGCCTAAGGGCTGGAGGTCTACACCAAAAGTGGTATCAGAGCATAGGAAAGAGTTCTTTTCTTTCTATAGCAGAGAAAAGAGAAAAAATTGCATCCATGCCGTAGAGAAGAAGAGATAGACCAATGCCTGATCTAGTCGTGGAAAGGGAAATGCACAAACTACGTGCTAGGCTTGATGCCATGGAGACAACACTGAGGTGCACAGTCGATGTTGGGGATATCAGCGAGGCCAAAAGTGAAAATGAAGATAGGAACAGAGGAGAAGAAGTAGTAGTCAAAGATGTTGCAAATGAACGCCTATTTAGAGTTGTTGCAAGGATAGGTGCTAGAGAAAAAATGGACATTCTAGTGTATGAGGGAAACCTAGATGTTGAAGAGCTTCTAGACTAGATTAGAAATCTGGATAAATACTTCGACTATGAGGATGTCGAGGAATATAAGAAGGTCAAACATGTTATCACCAACTTAAATGGAATGCAACACTACGGTGGGATGAACTATAGGCTGAAAGACGTTGCAAAGGCAAGAAGAAAATCAAAAGATGAGATAGAATGGTTGCAAACATGAAAGCCAAATTCATACCCAAGGATTATCAAATCACTTTGTTTTGGAGGATGCAAAATCTGAGATAGAAGCTGATGTCAGTGAAAGAATACACTGAAGAGTTCTATAAGATAAAAATCAGAGTAGGTCATTGGGAAAGCGATGATGAAAAGGTTTCCAGGTACATGAATGGTATGAGATTTGACATCCAAGATGAGATGAGCATGATGATCATTCGAACTATAGAAGATGCTTATCATATGGCTCTGAAAGCTGAAGAGAAGATGAGCCAAAAGCAAGGTCAAAGAGGCTGAGGTAGAAGTCAAGCCAAAGGAAAAACAATTGCCCAAGATAAAACTCAGAAACCTAAAGAAGAGGGGAAGAAACCTCAAAATCAAACTGAGAGAGGAGGAAGCTCAAAGAGAGGGCAGTATGCTGATAGAAATACTTTTCCTTGAGCCAGAGGAAGAGGAAGAGGCCGAGGAGGTTAAGTGAAATGTTTTTTCTATGGGTAAAACAAACATAAATATTATGAGTGTCCAGATAGGAAGAAAGAAGGTGGTGAAACTCACATTTCTAAAGCTCAAGGACATAATGTTGAGGCAGAAGATGTTGAGGGTGGAAGATACTTAATGATGAGGAAAGTTCTCTTAAAACCAGAAAAGGAGTTAGAGAACCCATCCCAAAGAAATAGTTTGTTTTAGACTTCTTGCAAAACTAAAGACAGGGTATGAAAAGTCATCATGGATAGTGGTAGCATAGACAATCTCGTTTCTATAGAGATGGTAGAAAAGCTGGAGCTAGAGAGTATCCTACATCCAATCCCATACAGAGTTTTGTGGCTACAAAAAGGACATTAGGTAAATGCCACTAAACAATGTTTAGTTGAATTTAAAATAGGAGGATATAAGGATGAAATATTATGTGATGTCATTCCCATGGATGTTTGTCATCTATTTCTGGGTATACCGTGGCAATATGACAAGAATGTGATTCATGATGGGAGAAAGAACACATACACCCTGAAGAAAAATGGGAGAATGCACATGTTGCTGCCGATTAAAGAAAAAGAAGTAAAACTAGAGGTGAGAAACACTGTACTTCTCATGAGTGGGAAGGAACTTCTTAATGAGTTTAAGAAGAAGGAAGACACACAATTTGTTGTGTTCAGGAAGCCTAGAATTGTTTTGACGAGTACAAGAGTGGATGATTTACCAGAGGAAATCCAGAAGTTATTGGAAGAGTTCGTTGCTATAGTAATGGACGAACTACCTTGTTCGTTTCCACCGATCATGAGTATAAGCCATCACATTGATCTTATAACTGGAGCCATTTTACCAAACAAAGAAGCATAAAGATTGACGCCGCAGGAGAACGAAGAAGTCAAGAGACAAGTCCAAGACTTAATGGACAAGGGATTGATTAGAGAAAGCTTGAGTCCATGTGTTGTTCCAATAGTACTCAGCCCAAAGAAAGATGGAGGTTGGAGAATGTGTACCGACTCAAGGATAATCAATAATATTACCATCAAATACAGATTTCCATCGCCAAGGATGGATGACTTGATGGATTTCTTGAGTGGAGCAAGATTTATTTCAAATATTGATTTGAAAAGTGGATATCATCAGATTCGCAAGAGAGAAGGTGATGAATGGAAGACAACATTCAAGACAAATGAGGGGTTGTATGAATGGATTGTCATGCCATTTGTCTTAACGAATGCACCCAGTACTTTCATGAGATTGATGAACGAAGTCCTGAAGGATTTCATTGGGAAATTCTTCATTGTATATCTTGACGATATATTAATTTTTAGCAAGACAGAAGAAGAGCACTTAAAGCATTTAGCTACAGTGATGAAGAGATTACAGCAAGAGAAATTGATGATAAATATGGAGAAATCATCATTTATGAGGACATAACTCATTTATTTGGGTTTTTTTATCTCTGCAAATGAGTTGAAGATGGATCTCGAAAAGGTGAATGCAATGAAGAATTGGCCATCACCAAAAAGTGTGTTTGAAGTTCGAAGCTTCCATGGTTTAGCTAGTTTCTACATGAAATTCATATGAAACTTCAATGGAATTAGCTCACCAATGATGGATACGATGAAGAAAAGACATAAATCTTTTCACTAGAAAGATGAAGTAGAGAAGAGTTTCAACCTACTGAAGAAGAAGATCACTAAGCAGCCAATTTTGGTTTTGCTGGATTTTAGCAAGACATTCCAGGTCAAGTGCGATGCAAGTGGATTTGAAATAGGAGCGGTCTTGAGCCAAGATGACAGACCGATCACATAATTCAGTGAAAAATTGAATGAAGTGAAGGTTAAGTACTCCACATATGACAAGGAACTCTATGCGGTCATACAAGCGCCGAACAAATGGAGACACTATTTGCCTCCCAAGGAGTTTGTTTTGTACAATGATAATCATGCTTTACAATTCATGACTCAACAGGAGAAATTGAACCAAAAACGTGCTAAATGGGTTGAATTCATGCAAAATTTTACTTTTTAGATTAAGCATATTTCTGGAACTATTAACAAAGTTGTTGATGCTTTGAGCAGGAAATGTTTGCTTATGAAGGAATTCAGAGTCGAAGCGTTGTGTTTTGATAAACTCAAAGAGATGCAAAGGGATGATCTAGATTTTAAGGAAGCATATGAGGCGTCTGAGAATCCAATTCTCAGGGAAAGAAGCCAGTGGACCAAATATATGATCCAAGATGGATTGTTGTTCAAAGGAAATCAACTATGTATTCCAAAATGCTCCATGAGGGAGAACCTACTAAAAGAAAAACACAATGGAGGATTGGTCGGACACTTCGGTCATGATAAGACGTTCTCAAAGTTGAATGGATCATATTTTTGGCCAAGAATGAGGACAGATGTTAAGAAACTTGTGGATAGATGCAGGATTTGTTAGCACACCAAAGGGAAAAGGAAGAACATAGGGTTATACCAGCCATTACCCATACCTGCAAGGTCATGGGATGCAGTGAGAATGGATTTTATATTGGCACTACCAAGAACACAAAGAGGATATAATTCAATCTTTGTGGTAGTCGACAAATTTTCCAAGATAGCACATTTCATACCATGCCAGAAAACCAGCGATGCAACTCATATTGTGAACTTCTTTTTCAAGGAAGTCGTCAGACTTCACGGTTTGCCAAGGAGTACTATTTTTGATCTAGATACCAAATTCATTGGACATTTCTGGAGGATTTTGTGGAAAACACTGGGGACAATTTTTCCATTTAGCTCAGTGTATCATCCTCAGATACATGGGCAGACAAAAGTCGTGAATAGAAGCTTGGGGGAATTGTTGAGGAGCTTAGTGATTGAAGACCACAGTCAATGGGATCACATTCTACCATAGGAGGAATTTGCTTACAATGATTCACTCAACAGAAGCACAGGGTAGAGTCCATTCCAAATTGTATATGGAATGTAGCCAAAGGGAGTTTCTGAATTGAAAGATTCAGAACAAAATCAATTCATAAGTGCTAGTGCAGAGGACTTTGCAGAAGCAATGAAGGAGCTTCACAGCTGAGTCAAGGAGCGATTGCAGAGTTCAAATCAAGATTACAAGAGCAAAGTAGATCAACACAGATGATAACTTCAATTTGAAGTTGGTGATCTGATTCTTGCACATCTGAGGAAGGAGAGGTTCCCAAGAGGAACATATAACAAACTGAAGATGAAAAAGATTGGACCATGCAAGGTCATAAGGAAATTTGGGGCAAACACATATGAGATTGAATTACCCGATGGGATCAAAATTTCACCGATATTCAATATTTCAGATTTGTACCCTTATAGATCTAAAGAAACAGAAGTAGAGGAGGAAAAAAGAGAAGTTCAATGGACAAAACAAATTCTTGTAGCTGAAAAGCCGCAGATGGAAAGCATAATTGACAAGAGGGTTAGAAAAAAGACCAGGAAGAAGGAGTATTTTGAATACTTGGTCAAATGGAAGGGACATCCACTTGAAGATGCTAGTTGGGAGGATGAAGTAGAAATTCATAAGCATTGACGAACAGTGCAAGAGCTCATGAACAGGAGTTCATGAAAATTTTCAAGAAAGAGAGTATGATGCAGGAGCATCATCAGCAACCAAGAAAGCATGGATGCGGAGGCCAGCTGGGAAAAGCGCCATCACATTTTTCACGTTTTGAAATGTTTTGAAAGATTAAGAAGTGTATATAAATGTAATAGTTAGAAGTGTACTTGCATTTATGTCTGGCTGTTGTAAATAAATCATGAGCGATTTTCTCTCATCTGTCAATGTAAAAGGCATTTAAGCTCAGTTAATGAAAGTAGGTAGGTTTGAATTATAGATTAGACAGTTTAGAAGAGTAGGAGGGAAAAACGAATATAGACACCCTTGTCTTTGTATCTTTATATCATTAACACATTAGCACGGGATAGAAGGAGAGAACTGTAGCAGAGAATCGAAAAGAAGAAGCCATGTACATGAGCTTTGAATTAATATATGAAGCTTTGAGTCAGATTTCATGGTGTCATGATGTTTTATGTTTATACATGGTGAATGGTATGCTTACAGTTGTTTTATTCTCTCTGTTATGCATTTTCTTTAATACTGTGTTGAATGTATGATTTCATGTTGAATGTTTGAAGTCTGAGAGAGAGAGAGAGAGAGAATAAGTTTCAATTGTTTCTCTTACTAAGTGAGAGAAGTTCGTGCAAGGAGTGTAGTGAAACATCCGCAAGGTGTGCATTGACCAGGGTTCTGAGTTTTATCTCATAAATCTCAGGAGAGATATTGTTGTTCTCATTCCAACAGAAGTGTAGGTGGAGCACAAAATTCGTGCAAGTTGTGCACAGGCTAGTTGAGGCCCTAAACTTATCAACTAAGGTTGAAATATTGAGGGTATGCTGTTGCAGAGGGTGCATAGAGTCAAATAATCAAATACTTAGAAGTATTTGAAATATTTTAGCAAGGAATGCATGTAGGAGTCCTTTCGAGACTTGAGTGGCAAGCGAAAGCTCAGGAGAGTCAGCACCTTTGAAAGTACTCAAAGGGAGATGGAGATTGAAAACATCTTGCAAAATTTAAGTCCCAGTGGGAGAACATTGATTCATTTCACAAAAGATATCAAGGAGGGAACGAGTGGTTGAAATCCTCTTTGGAGAACTCACGAAGTCACAAGGACTGTGGGATTCAGTGAAGCTGCAAGGAGGTTAAGCGTTGGATGAATCTACCCTTCAAGAGGTAAGAGTCAACGTGGACCATTGATCATGATAGTGGAGTTGTCAAGATCATTTCAACATTTTGGTGTGTCGGGGTTCGGGAACCCGAGAAGGCAGTGTTTTGTGGATTGGGAGTCTCGAACTTCTGGTACCCAGAAGCCCGAAATAACATGGGTTGTTGGATCTAAAGGAAGAAGGCACCATTTCGAAATTCAGGATTTTGAAGTGGTAGGGGAACGACAGTTGAAGGCTTGTTCAAGTCCTGAAATCCAGTAAGAGGGATAGGTGGCGAGAGTCCATGTCATAGATAGAAATAATTTGAGTGGACATGGGGCATGTCTTTGTCAAATAGGAAGAGTCAAACCTTGTTCACCGTTTTGGAGTTTTGGAGGTCGAAGGGCTGGGAGCCTTGCATCCGGATTCACGAAGTCGCGAAGTCTGAAACCCCGATAAAGTGAAAAGTCCATTGGGAAGTCAACCTTTTTTGAACCCATTGGAATTCGGCATTTCGGGTGACGGAGGTTGTAGAGACAGGAACTCTTGAAAACAGGGATCGCGAAACCCAAAGTCCCAGTTCGGTGAAGGGAGCGATCTTAATGAGATCGGGAAACTTGAGTGGTGCTTTATGGTTGATCACATGGGTCATACTCATAAGGACCTGTGGATACACCGCCGAGTGTGTGAGGGATTCCCTATGGGGAAAACCAAAGAGTCAATCAGACTCAGGAAGACAGATTTAGAACGATCCTAAGTGGATCTCGGCCTAAGGCTTGGAGGTCTGAACCACTTTGGAAGTCATTACTTCCTTTGAATAATAATACATGATTACTTCTTATATATTTTGCATGGTGTATTGGTGTATCTCTTATACTATTCTTCATTGTTCATTGGATACTCTTCATTGTTGATTGGATATAAATTGAATCCATGATTTGATTGAAGTACAAGTTCAAAAATACTAATTTCTCTAAATACTAATTCACCCCCCTCTCATTATTTCCAACAACCCTCCCACCTAGACCTCCCTTGACACTATATTGTTAGTATTCAAACTTAAGTCTTGGAGAAAAGTGGAGGCCTTGCTTAAGCAAGGAGATTCAATAGAATTATTTCAAACAATATCTCTTTATTGGCTTATTTTTCTTGGTTTATTCTCTATAGCATATTGTATTTAATCTTCAAAGTCATTCCTAGTGAGTGTTACCAATAGTTACAAAAAAAATAGATTTATTTTCAATTATTTATGGAAAATTCACTTTCCCTCATGACCCTCTCCCTTGAAGATGTACTCTCCTTGCAAGAACAGATCCTATCATTTAGTACCCACACCATCATTTCCCTCACATAACTTCAAACCATTGAGTTTCTTTCCCATTTTGACCACCTCTAACATCCATACAACCATAATTCAACCTTGTTTTTGTTAGCATTTCATTGCACACTACTCTTCACTTAATGATATAGTTTTCCTCCTACATTAATTCCTTAAACAAGCCTTATACCCCACTAGTTCTCTCTTTGTTGACCCCCAACCCCTCCTTAACATTAACCAACCTCTTCTATCATAACATCATAGCTCTTAATATGCACACTACACTAACCTTCAACCTCGTTCTCCATCTTGTTCTCATTTTCTTCTATTGATTATTAGATCCCCCCTTCCACCCATAAAGGATGATACCTTAGAGATATTTTTTTGGATGGTTCCCACTTCATTCTCTCCCACATGGTCATCAACAAATCATTTTTTAAAACCTTGCAAGCCTCCACCCAGTTATTGACCCATATACCCTAGTCCTAAACGTATACCCTATTACCATGGCTCTTACAATTTAGATCACACCCCCATCCTTATTTCACCAACCTCCCTTCTCTCTTTACCTCCCAAATGCACACATGACTCTCAGATATAGGATTTAGTGAATCCCACATCTATAAGTTTGCACAAATCTCTTGTGATATGTAAAAATGAGTGTTGAGCTACCACAATTTCCAACATGTTCCCCTTCTATGAACAAACACCTCTCCTCTTCATTGTTTTGGTCCATCATTAGTATGTTTCATAAGTCAGAGGTAATTATTTGTAGACTTTGTATTGAGTGCATTAGCATAGTCTAGCATTCATTGCAACCTTTGAGCTGTGTGCATTTCAATTTAATATTTTTTCTATGCTAGTTAGTTACAAGTGGACCAAATGTAATAAGAAGGAAGTTTTCCAAGTGAATAATAAAACAATTTGTTGTGATTTTTCTATGGTTTCCATATTTTTCTCTATGGTTATGATTCTATTTAGTTTGTTCATGGTTTTATTAAATAACATGTATTGAGCCTCATCATTTGGTATCAAATCATTGTCTAGGCCTATCCTCCCACCTCCACACCCACCCAACTAAACCTATTATTCCAATTCATAAGATACATACCCATCAATACAATATGTCCATTATATATTATCTCTCTTAGAAGTTTGATTAAGGGAACACTTTATAGGGTTTTTGAAAATACTCTATATCTTAGACAACACCACTTTTCCACTACATTTTAGGCACATTTGACACAATTTGACAATCAAAGAAGGCTCTCTACCTATTTTCTTTCATCCCCACCCACATAGTTCTCCCTCTTTCTCCTTTGTTCCTTTTCTTTGGTGGCATGTTGATATATTCCACAACATGGAATCCTCTGATGTAGTGAGCTTCTCTATGGTTCCATATCTAACAACACACTTCTTAAGTCAAATTCACATGCGTTGGCCAATTTAGGGTTCGGGCATACAATATTTCATTTTTGTGTGTAATTCTAATTAAGACACAAAAAAATAATTGGCCACATAGTCATAGTGTTATTTATCTTATGGGAATGTATCACTAAGAGATGTTACTCATTCATGATCCATAAATGAGGTTCTTATATCCCACTCACTTCACCAACATGGATGCTTTGTGGAAATTAAATATGACCTATATTCTTAGTCTTTAATAAAGATTTCAATCTTTAGAGTGTCATATTCTTGATGTAATCTTTACACAAATAGACAACTAAAAACCTCTATTTTCATTATCCTTCAATAGGCATGTGAGTATGGCATGCTGGTTGACCCCATGGATTGGATCTTTGGTTGTCTTATGTAGAGACAATCATCCTCTAAATTGATACAATTTGTATGTTCCCGATGTAGCTTGAAAATAACAAGTAGTTAACAATACCAATCAATAAACTTGTTGTTGCTTAGTTGAAAATGTACTTGATTGAAGACACCCAAAGGACTCTTTCATATATCATTCATGACTATATTTGTTGATATGTAGGACCAATGCTAGCCACCAATGCCACTACACTCCTTCTACTAGGTGCAAGTGTTCCTTCCTAGGAAAACTCTAGTTCTCAACTCTCCAAGGACTATAATATTATTCAAAGAAAGGAAAAATAATGGTCATTGTGCCTAGCCTTTGGAATATTCAATCCACCTGATACTTTTTACAACCACTAGTATATGTGTCTTCTTCGTGTCTCAAATACATAATCTCTCAAACTCTTTCTATTAACGATCTAGAATAATACTTCTCTACTGAATTAGTGTCAGTATGATAAATTCTTTTTGTTCTTGGTCTCTTTGTGTGTTTTCTAACATATATAGAGGCTTGCTATATATATATAATTTATTCCACTCCTCTCAATGTCACTTCTTCAAAATAGGGACCCAATTCCACACAGAATAATATAACACTTCCCATCATAATCGTAATTTAGTGTATATACCAAAATATGTTAAGATGATACCAAACATAACAATGTTTTTAAAGTAAATGGATGCCTACCATAGGATTCAATAAATCCCTAAAAATATGTCGATATAGATAAATAAGGTGCTCCAACAGATGAGGTCGACCCAACATCAAATAAAATAAATCACTCTATTAGTAAATAAGAGATGAATTATTTGACCAAAGGAAATATTCCCTAGCACTAATATATTCACATTTGAAATGCAGACTAAAAATAATAAATGGTTTATTGGCCTCCAAGCATTTCATAGTTATGTATCCAAATTAAATACTAGTAGTGATATATAACTAATTTTCAATTGTTATGAACAAAAAAAATTTGAAATCTCACAAATGAAGTCACTTCATTCCAATAGAATCCAGTAGAGAGCTTGTAAATTTTGGGTGAAACCCGCATAGAGAATCTAGCTAGTAGTAATTCACTCAAATATTGCAAAAGAAACAAAGAGAGATAGAAGAATGAGAAAAGGAATAAATAATTTTATTAACTCAATCTAAGAATAGAATAATACACATGATATACTCTACATGGTTGAACTAATGCACCATAGTAGTGCTCTAGAGGGATGTGAACACCCACTAATAGACTTTAGATGGAACTTGCACCTAGTCCTAGTTAGTTGCCCAAGCATTAATTAGTTAATTGGTTAATCATGGAAGTGGAGTGGAGATAAAATCATTCATGAAAATTTGTAGAAATATCATAGCCTGATGCATGTGACATGCACCCTCCTGATGAGGATATTGATGTGAGAATGAACTTGTTGGTGATATAACTGAAGTTTACATGCATGATTATATTCCACTAGTGTAACTGAGTCAAGACTGAAGAGAAGGTGGCGCCCTATTTTATTGGGGAATAATATCAGGAGATAATATTCTCATCTATGGGTGGTGTCATGGTGGTTCTCTCATTTTAGAATAGTAAACTTAGGAAAATAAATAATATGTGGGTGTGTAATATCTCCAACCCCCCCCCCCGGGCCTTGAACACTACTCAGGAGTAAATGAAGAATGGGTCCCGATAAGTGTTGGATTACTGAGAGGGGGGTGAATCAGTAATAGAGATTGTTAATCCTTTTAACCACACTATGTAAATGTTATTTATCTTTGTGATCAATATAACATTATCATCCAATAAGTGAAAAGTAAATAAACCATGAACAAGGAACAATCATACATAGTACACCAGTATTTTTACGTGGAAATCCAAAGCGAGAGAAAACCACATAATTATTTTTTTTATATTTATTTAAGAATTAAATTCATTAGAAGCACCAACTTCCTTTGTTATCGAGCTGCAATTGGAAGGAGGCTACGACCCCCTATATTTTTCAGGCTACAACTTGAGGGAAGATCCAACTCATCTATTCTCTGGATACAACTAGAAGGAGAATGCAACCCCCTATGTTCTCCAGCTACAACCGATAGGTGGCTACAACCACCTATCCTTTCCCCATCCTTCCACCCTAAAATATATGTTAAATGATGAAACCACCACCACACTGTCACTGTGAGATATACCATTGTAAACATGTACCAATTTTTGCCAACAACTTGTAACCAACCTATACCAATAGCATGTGATCAACTTGTACTTGTAACCTTCTTGTACCAACAAAAAACAACAAGTACACAACTTGTATGTGATGCAACTCACTTATGTATGTGACCTATCTATACTGCAACATGCATATATATGTGACCTGTTTATACTGCAAACTAAAAATGCCTTCTGAAACCTAGGGTTTTCACCTTCCTGAAAAACTCTGACCCTTTTTTCCCTCATTCACATCAGCCTACAACCTAAAAATGTGTCCAAACTATAGTTATTCCCTATGCATACATCCTCATACATATCCATTAACCAAGTGTGTCTATATCTCTCTATTCATGTGTCATACATGTGTTTATAATCATGAACAAGTGTAATGATCCTCACATGGACTAGACATCAAATGCTCACTGATATAAAACCTCACATGACATCAACAACTTCCCAATTACTTCACAACTATAAGATCTCAACCATGTACCACAAAAAATATTTAACCATATGCCAAGAAATACAAGATGTGACTTAACACTATCAAGATGTACCAATGATAGATATCAAATATACCAACACTGTATTTCTATAAATCTTGCTTATACAGTAAGTTCCATACAACAAATAGTCTCTCTAGGGAAAATCCTCAAACCCCCATAAGCATTTCTCATGTAGACAAAAAATTCCAACTACATATAGAAATAAGACATACCTTTTGAACCTGTAGATAGATCTGTTGTACCTGATCATTGTAGACCTTCCTGGGAGCTTACTTTCAGACTCTAGAGACCTGTCATCTTCATCTCATCAAGTTTTCATGGCTTTTCCCACATGTGCATGCCCTTTTATAGTACCATCCCGCATACATACATGCCCTTATCCATGGCAACCCACGTACACCTCAAAAAATAGGGTTTGTTTTCAGTATTTTCTATAATTATGAAACTTTTGTTGTCAACCATTCATTCTACCTCGTACTTTCATAACTTAATATGTATCACTGAGTACCTGCAATAAAACTTACAAAATAATAGATATTCAATGTTTTCAATAGGTTTTAATATGAGAACCTTTATCTCTTTTTTATACTTCCATATGGATTCCTGAAGGGGTTATCTTCTAACCGACTTAACCCAATTTCATTATTTTAGGTCTAACCCACTTCTAACCACTTGTCCACTTATAACCACTTATCCAAAAATACTAAACTCTCCACATCTAGTTGCAACTAATTTGTTTTTAATTATTTTCTTATTGCAACAACTTAACCCATAATTAACTCCTAGTTTCACCCACTTGACTAGTCAACTCCTTCTAGGAGCCTCTAGAATAATTTGACTTCTTTGACCTTCTATATAACTCATGAGAATTCTCCAACTTCACTAGGACATAACTCTCTAACTGTGAGGAGTTATGTGATGTTCCACATATCAACAAAAATGGCATGACATGTATTATCAATCTAGAATAGTATTACCTACAAATATAATCTTCATACCATTATACATCAAACGAACTTAAGTCCTTTGACCACATTGTTGGGGCTATAGGAATTTTCTACTGGAGTTTCTTCAAGGGTTGACATCAATGAAAACCAACCCAACTAATCAACAATATCCCCCTTTGGCATTGATGGAAACACTCTGATGCAACACTGAAGTCATATATCTCATTCTCCCCTTGTGACCATCGCTCGCCCTAGAAACATGCCTCTATTCTCTCTCTCTAAGCATATAACTCTCTATCCATGGATTTTATGAATCTCTCCTCCTTTGAAACCAATGGAAAAGGTAACTTCCCATCAGGTCTTCTCTCCCTAATTGACATGTCCTTGGGGATGCTCTACCTGACTAAACTCTTCCTGAAACTACTCCCCCAAACTAAATTGTCCTCTTGATGGTTATTCCTTGTGTAAATATAAGAGATATAAGATAACCATTCAAAAAATTGCATTTTGGAGTATAAATTACCCCAAGTCTATGTCAAAGATAATCAAATGCTTCCCTTGGAAGCGGTTTTGTAAAAATATCTGCAACCTATTCTTTTGTTCCCACATATTCAACTATGATGTGCTTCACTGCTACCTATTCCCATAGAAAGTTATACTTGATTGGAATTTTCATCGTATTGGAGTGCATCACTAGATTCTTTGAGATAATTAATGACACTTGTATTATCACAATATATTAGAATGGGCTCATCGTACTCAACCTGTATATCTGTCAGAGTTTGTTTCATCCATAAAACCTGTGTACAACTTGTTGTTTCTACAATATATTTTTCTTCGACTGTATATAATGATATTGATGAGTGTTTCCTTCGCCAAGATACCAAACACTCACCCAAGTAGAACATTGCACCACTTGTACTTCTTTGGTCATCAATGCAAACTACCCAATATCCATCTGTGTAGGAAATAAGTGATAGATCATTTCCTTTTGGATACTATAATCCAAACTATTTTGTACCCTTGAGATATGTGAATATCCTCTTTACTTCTAGAACATGTGATTCCTTTGTTGTTGCTTTAAATCGTGCCACATATCCAACTTCCTACATTACATCTAATCTATATGTTTTCACATAAAGTAAGCTACCAATCTATAATATACCAGATGTAAAAAGTATGTAGAGAAAAAATAAAATGCTAGAAATGGCATAATAACAGTAATATAACCAGCATAATCTCCACAATAACACAGAAATGATATAAGAAAAACAATAGAAATAACACTTTGATTCAGAAAGTAATATTCACGGGCCTCTTTGAGGGGGAAACCTCCAGTCGAGCAGTGCTTTGTTACAATAATCTCCAAGCAAGGGTTTTCATAACCTCGACCCTTTATTTATACTAAATATGTCTATCAAGAGAAGCATCTAGAGGAAGATCCTTCTAGAAGCAGAAGCTTCTATTAGGTCTTCTTACATCCGCCTTATTCCATTTTATTGAAAGGCCTTTTTAATATTGACCTTTATTACATACGAATATATTGCTCTACCTATGTGCGAGTTAGGACCCTAACATGTATGTCCCCTTAAAAACAACATTGTCCTCAAGGCTTGAGATGTGGAAACTACTGCAGAATGGTAGCTGGTTCCCAAGTGGCATCTATTGGAGTTGTATATTTCCACTAAAATAAAACTTCCTTGATGGTTCTCTGACACAGGCGACGCTCACACTGGTCCAAAACTGCTTCTAGATATAGCCAAATGGATCTTTCTTCAACTAACTCGGGAAGGTTGGTTTGAATTTGGAACCTAGTTCCAATAACCTTCTTTAAGCATGAAACATGAAAAAAAAGATGTAGCTTTGAATGACTAGGCAGAGCTAATTGATAGGCGACTTGTCCCACATGCTTGAAAACTATATAAGGACCATAAAATTTGGGCACTAGCTTCTGACAATGCTCGGCCTTGAGGGAAGTTTGCTTGTATGGTTGCAGTCGCAGAAAAACCTGATCCCCTTCTGCAAATTGACGTCCAGAGCGACCTTGATCTGCTTGTTGCTTCATGCGATTCTGTACCATGAACAAGTTCTCTTTGAGGGTATGGAGAATATCCTCTCGAACTATAAGTGTTTGGTCAACCGCCTGGACCTTCGAGGTACCTTGTAAGTATGAGAGAATTGAAGGTGGCTTCTAT
>SNQJ01S0028146.1:101637-112251 GCA_010110895.2 Picea sitchensis | reverse complement strand
GGATGCCTTCCTTTATGACCCGAACACTACACCAAGAATATAATTCTGTGGTGATCATTGGTGTTAGCAAAAAGGTTGCAGCCCAAGTTTAATTTAAAAGTAGGAAGCTTTTAGTACCTGTGTGGTTCATAACCTTTCCATATCCATACCTTTCCATATCCAACCAAGTCCTAGTCTCATACATGAGTAGCTTACTGGCATTTATTCCTATAACTAGTTTTTATCTTTATTCTTTGGTTATTACCCCATAACCAAATTAACATGGCATTCTACTATGTCAGTGTGCGCATTCAGAAGCTAAAAAGATTTGAATTAATACAGGCCTCCAACCTTTACCACATCCAGTGGTATTCATTCAGTAATATAATCATGTGATTTTATAAAATGACTCTGGATGAGGAAATTCTTACCTAAATTTCCTTTCAACAATTATGCAAAAAGAGTAATAAAACTCATACTTGCATGACAACCATTAATAAATTTTATACTACTTGAAAGTCTGATAACAGTAAAAGATTTCATGCTTCTTTTATCAAACTTATAACCAACACTTCATCTCTCAGTTGCTTCCTTCCTTATGCAACAACATCTCCAACAACACTTGCAAACATGCAGGCATTCTTTCCTTTGGCTGACCCAATCAAGCCATAACATACTTGCTGCCAAAGAAATTGCAGCAACTTCTTTGTCCCTATAAAAATTTTCCTTGTTGATCCTAGAAGTCTACAATTTTTCACGAATTCCTAAATCTTCTTGTGCTCTCCACTGTAATCACTGTGCATGATTATTTCTACCCTGAGCACTTTCGACGCAGTGCCCCCATCTCAGCAAGGTTTGTTGACCTCCTAGTCAATGGATCTTCAACTCTCGGAGCTAGAGCATCTCTTTGGGTCCCTACTAGAACCTCCATGAAACAAATCCACAGACCTTGCACAAAACCTTACCCACGCGAACTAGTGGCAGGCACAAGCTTCCTCTAGGTTACCACCGACTATGATCGCGCGCCTATCCAAAAGGCGTTTCGGGATTTCGCGTACTGGGTGTTTCAATATGAGTCACCCTCGACTCTCTCTATCCCCGAAATCCAAAATAAGAGTCTAGTGTGTGCTAGCTCTTCTCTTAACTTCCACTGGCGTGACCTCTAACTATGAACTGGGGCCCAGCTTCCGAGGTCCGAACTCACGAACCCCGTTCGCCTCAGATCAATGGTCCACAACCTTCCGGGTTCGACGATCCAAATCAATTCCTCACAAATCGACAATTCATGTTTCAGGGTCTTGAAAAGAAGTTCCCCTCTTTTNTAGTTTTTCGAAATCCATGTGAGTCAGATCCAATGACTCATAGCTCCTCGTAATCCAACCGTGTAGATCCTTTTTCGTGAATCGGGACTTTGCGGTTCACGAAATCAAAAAACAGTTCTCTTCCCCTTTCCAACTTCTGACTTCATGAAATTCAAGTGCGTCAGATCAACGACTCACACTTGCCATGATTCAATGGTCTACATCTCTCCTCGCGAATCAGATGTTCACGCTTCGGGATTTTCGAGAGCAACTTCCTCCGTTCTCCCAACTCCCGATTTTCGATTTCCCGATGAAAAGAATCAACGGTTCGATCTTCCTTGAGATCGATGGTTCTCTACCTCTCCTGAGTTTTCGAGTGTTGAATGACTCTCATCGTTATCCTCCTCGCAGTTTATTTTGATCTAACAACGCACAGCTATCAACGCTTCTCCCTTCAAGGATTCCTACTGTCTGTTCAGGTTCTCAATGACTTCTTGCCAAATATCTTGGTGTCAATTCTTCTGAACTTGACTTCCTCCCTAACTTGAAGGATTTCGAATATTTCAAAGGCTTCGACGGTGTTTTCCCTCCCGAGCTTCTGTTAATGAAATTTTAACTTCACCCTGGCACACACTTGTGCTCTACATGCGAACTTGCATTGTTTCTCCCTGAGATTTAGCTTACTCAGTCTAAAAGGGACTCGACCCTTCTGTGTTTTCCAAAAGACTTGTTGGTGCCCTCCTGGCACACTCTACACTCATCTCCTTGAGTCCTTCGAACTTAAAACAAGTTCCCTCTGAATGCACTCATTGCGCTTGATATGCACACTCTACATACAAAAGTTCTACACTATCTCTTCTGAGCTTCGTTTTCTGAACTGGAAGCATCATGTGTCTCTTCTATTTCTTTGCACTTTGTGGCAATTCAAATCAGTTCTAGCACTTTTCAACCTTCTGCAATCACAACGTGCAGACAACCAGAATTTGTCAGGCCATCTCTTCTTAACAAATTCCACACATTCAAAACCAATCCGATTTAAGAAAATGTTTTGATTTCACGAATTTTCCGAGCTCTACTCAGCTCTGTAACTTTCGAATGATAGCCCCCTCTTTCTTAGTCCCTCACCCATGCAATCACGGGTCGTGACCAAATGCTAGACCACTAGGTGCTACCTAGATTTTCGGCCTTCCAAGAGTTTTAGGCACACACAACTATCTCTTGGAGTTCTGATTTTCCAAATTCAGGTAAATCGGGTGGATCGACGGTATACGTTTACCCAACATCCAATGTTTAAAATCTGTTGCGGTTCTTCCATCTTTGAAGATTTCGGGACTTTGGGACTTCGGGTTTAGGTCCTTGAGGTTTTCAGACTTTCTTTCCTTTCCAACCCCTGATTTTCCAAAATCCCGATTTACTTTACCCTCTGGGCCCACATAGCACACTTTTCGCCCACAACCACGGTGGCACGTGGCACGTTCAAGAGGGTCCACATCACCTTCAACGACATCATCAGGTCCCACCATGCTCACTTTTATTTTTGACCCACTGGCATGTGGTACACACCCATGTGTCCATGTCCATTCCAATTGAAATTCAATGGTCAGACATCTCTCAGATCTACGGCGCAGATCCTTTTGGCATTTCGGGGTTTCAAGGTTTCAAGGTTCTGTGCCTAAGCTCACTCTATTTTTCCCCGATAGCCGAAATTATGTAATCGTGACTTACCTTCTACTTGATCTAATGGTCAAGCCTTATACTATCGATCTATGGTGTAGATCGTTTTGGAAATTTTGGGGCTTCGGGTTTTGGTCCTAGAGGTTCTCGCACTCGCTTCCCTCTCCAACTCCTGACTCTTGAACTTCTGACCTCTCTCACCTTGGGCCCACAACACAGCGGTCACCCACCAAGGTAGTGACACCTGGTGTCCTTAAGAAGGTCCACCTCACTCCCAGTGACGTCATAGGGCCCCACTACTTTCACTTTTTGTTTCGGAGTTTCGGGCATCAGGAGTTCGTGCATCTACACATCTCAAACTTTCGTTTGCTGAAATTCTGAAATTATGGTCTATTAATGTACTTGATCCAACGGTCCTGATTCACCACAATCTGATGAATCAGATCTCGTCGGCATTTCATGTATCAGGATTTCGTGTGTCACGAGGTCAAAAGATTTTCCACCTTCATCCTCCCTATTCCCAAAATGTCAATTTCTTCCTGGACAATTAGCAGTCCAGATCTCTCTTAGATCGACGGTTGTGATCCAATCGTGAATTCTCACAAACTCACCCTTTGACCATTTCAAGTTACGAGTCAGTGAAATTTTGATCGCTCTCCACGCGTCCTTTCTGATGGACGGTCCTGACGAATTTGAGATTTTGTGTATCGCGATTTCCACACTCTTGTGAAACTCCAATGGGTTTTAAGCCTTGTGCACATTCTCCAAATATGACAGTCGTGAGAGTTCTCCTTTCCTCCCAAACATATCCTATGGCTCCAACACTTCAGGTGTGGAGTTCTCTCTCTCCCTGTGGCCATATACCACACCGACTGCAGTTTTATAATACCGCTACACCTCCTGAGCTTTGTAACATGGTCAAGTAGCCCGTTGACACTCAAAAACATTCTGAGGTCTGAAAAATATCTATGCTATAGTCTTCATTATCTTCCATATCGTCGAATCAATATCTATCTCCTTCAATATAGTCATTTGCTGGCTAGTCCTCCATACACAATTTCTTCTCAAAACCTCGGTCCAAAGACCACTTATCCGGCCCATCTAGGCTCAGCGTTGAAACTATGCTCTGATACGATACTGTAACGTCCCCTGGGTCGTCATCCCACTGGCCGGCAAAACTCTACTGTGCGGAACAACATCATTCTCATACTTAATTAATAACATGCGTTTAAATCAAAGTAAACACATTTAACTCAGAGTAAGCACAAGTTTACTGCTAACATAAATAATCCCTGACATTAATAATAATTCATATGCACAACAGAATGCATGATACATATAAGCATCACAAGCATGCAAAACATAATATTAAGCATAAGCTGATACTTATCTTTGAAACCATGGTAATTCCACCAACTATGTGTAGGCCTTCCACGAACCTCCCAGCCTTAGACCATGCTTCTTATCATGCTTAGTAGTGGGTCACCCCCGAGCTGGGACTGATCTCCACCCAAAGCAAGGAATCCTTGTCTAGGTTGAGGTTACAGGGAAAACTGCACAGAATAACCGAAAGGATTCTTCCTAGGATGCCTTCTTACACCCACTACTCATGGACTCTCATTCCCCACATGCCTGTTCTGCACAGGATTATACACCTTCACAAGCACAGTCCACCAATGCTTCACCTCCCTCTCTGGGTCTTGGCAACAGGCCGGATCAGGAAGTCTTAGAGCTCCGTAGTTGGTGCTGGACTCTCTCTAAAAGAATACCACTTCCCATCAGACTCCTTCACCTAGAAATAGCTTCTCACAGGCCTGACAGATTGCCTCTTCCATCGCATCCACCTCCCTCACCTGGAGAGAGTGTTACACACAAGCCAGACAACCTGTTTCCTTCAACTCGATTTCCAAAACAGTTGTGCAACCATGAGGCTCCACACGAACATACAATGGTCCGCAAGACACACGCAGTCAAGCACTGTGCGACCACAATAGTCCACTGGAAACACAGACACAGGCTTCCCAAAACTGGTGACAGACAGATGCTACAGCATAAGAAGGCTCAGCAAGTACGAGACATTTGGTTTTCCCCAACCAACAATACAAGACAGACTCACGGCTCAGTTTTCGGGGATGCGTGAGGGTGTACAGAGATCCCACGCAGAGACTTAACGGTTCAAGTAAGGATTCCCTAGAACAAACACCGAAACAGAGGTTGATCATCAACACCCGCGAGTTCAGACGGAGGATGGAGAATGGGAGGTCGAACCCTCAACATTGCTCATTTCCTGGGTTAAATTGCATGTGCTTGGGCTGACACATGTCATCCATGAAGCACGCTCCTCCCCCTTGGAGTCACCTGTCCTTCCAAGGACTTAAGATAAAACATAAATTTCACATGGATTTTGGAATAATATTAAAATATTATTCCCAAGGACTTAAGCCCCTAGGCTCCACACTTAGCCTCTCTTTCCAACCTTCCAGCCCCCAATCCCTTACCCATTATGTGGGAGCCTAGTCCCCCGTCACTCATTCATCATGGTTGGTCTGCACGCAGTGGTGTTTATATTTTTATTAATGTTCTGCATGATTACATATACAAAAGCATGCTTCCATGCCTTAACACTTAGGCTCTTCGGCCTAATAATACATAAGCCCACCAGCTTATATAAATTTGGCTCACCAGCCTATAAATCATAATTACAATTCATAATGGAATCAGGGCAAGTCCTTGGGGTATTACACCGACAACATGTAAAAACGTTTAAAGAATGACTTCGGCAACCCACGATGAATAGAAAACATCCAAGCGAGATTTTGACAACCTGGAGAAAAAAAACATATGGAAGTCGATTTTTCACATTCATTGATAGAAAAAAACCTATAGAAGTCAACTTGAGAATTCTCGGACAAAGAAAAACACATAGAAGGAGAAATTGGTAGCAGGCGAATTGTCAAAATGTGTATATGGCCTGTGGATAGCTAACAAACGCCCCGACAACCCCAAACTTCAAGATATAATACATCTATGATTTATGGGAAATGTAAAAATGCCTCGGCAAGTCGAAAATGTGCCCAACAATAATAAACTATATGCGTAGGTGCTATAGGTTGAAAATTTACTTCAAGGAAGTATGCATAGACCACTGCAACTCATAAAAAAAGTACCCAAAGAACAAAATACATTAACTCACATATATCAACATTTAAATGGGATTATTTGATTACGCTCATGAGAAAATTGTAAATGGGTGAGCTATACACTAAATCTATGTATTGTTACTCATGGTAAAGAACAAGATCACATATCTCATGGCTCATTTCACCTTCCCATCATGCCAAAAGACCAAAATAAATGAAATAAAAAAAAAAAACATGTTTATTTACAACATTTACAAACATTTTCCAAGATCCAATTCAGATCACACCTCCCCATTTTAAGGCTTTTGGTCCCCAAAAGTTGGACCCTTAAGGAGATAGAAACACAAGGCATCCATTTTCCTCTACATATCCTCAATTCCATTGACGACGAAGATGGCTTGTTTCCTACTTTTCTGACCTTGTTTCACTACTAGAAGAGTTGTGCTCTCTCTATATTGATGTACTTTGATGAGGTATGCCTTACCACCCTTAACCAAATGATATTTGTTTTATCTCATGTAGAAGGTAGCATCCCTATCCGACAAGCAGGGGCTGCCCAGCATCACTTTGTAGACGTTTAATGGTGCAACTTCACACTCTACCTCATCAACATAACTAGCACTAATGGAAAACTTGGTTTTACTTCTTCGAGTGATTCTCATAACAGTTTTTCAATGCAACCATGCTAGTGAAATTGGATGTACTAGATCGTAGGTTTCTAGACCAAGTTCATAAACTAATGTTTTGGAAACCATATTATATTGAGAACCACTATCGAACAAGGAATTTACCTTCCTATTCTTCACATGAACTTTGATTCAGAATAGTGGATGTTTATCCCCACTCGCCTTTGGCTACTGCAATGTGGTGCAAACTATGACTTTGTCTAGATAAGAGGTGCTTTCTATTGCTTCTTATTCTTGGTATTTTCTTTTTCATTCCCCTTGGACTTTATCCATTTGGGATGAAATTCTGGATGAAATTTCCAACACTTCTCTTCTATGTGTCCATCTACATTGCAATGTTTGCAATGTATATTAGGATCCTTCTTTTTCTCGACCGTGGCTGCTATCTTATTCTCTCTTTTATTGTTGATTTCTTCTTGGCCCATGTGGTGCAGTCTTTTATTGGAGTCAAACTCAAGGTAGAGAGCCTTCTTGCTCACCTCATCTATGCTTTTCACACCATGAAGTTGCAACTGTCTTAAGATATGGCTGAAAATTCCTCCATGGTACTTCATCACCACCCTTGGTTCTTYGATAGAAATACCCAACTTRATGACCTGCCTTCTTAACTCAGAAGTGTATTCTTGCACTCTTTGTCCCCGTTCTTGCCAAAGGTACTGTCACKTCATKAGTTGTTCCTCTTTGTAGTCTATGGGATAGAATTGTGACTTGAGTAATTCCTTGAAGTCCTCCCATTTCATCACCATGGACTTCTTTCCTATCCTCAATGCATCCACATAACTCTCCCACCACAATAGAGCATGTATAGTCATCTTCAAACGAGAAAATGAGATCTGTTGTGTTTCTTAAATTTGATAAAGACCAAATTAAACTTCTAATTGTTTCAACCAACTATCCAAGACTTCAACATTAGTTTGTCCATTAAACATGGGTATTTAAAGCTTCGCTTCAACTTTGAAAGGAACAATGGAAGATGAAGAAAAGTTGTTGTCATTACCTTAGTTTCCAAGCATCTCACCTTTGGGACCTTTCGAGCTAGATTTCTCTTCTTCATGCTCAGTCTTTGTTGAGTGTGCTTCCTTACCCTTCATTACTATAATTTGTGTCATCAACTATGTTAATATAGCAATGCTTTGCTCCAACCGAGCCAATTTGACCTCTGGGTCTTCCCTGTCATCTTCTTCACGATGATGCCCAATCATTGAAGGTGTTTTTCTTCATTGTACGCTTGGAAACAATGTGTGTCCACTGTTTTGGTACTCGTTGCGAGTGTTTACCATGCAAGTGTTCTCCAAGTATTTAGAACCTTCTCTGATACCATTTGATCCGTAAACGGTAGGCCTATGGCCTGTCCGTCTCACAAATACAAATACTTATGCGGAATAAACGATTATAACCTTATCTCTTTGGATTACGAGAAATTCTCGATTAATCAGGACACAAGTCGATTTGGAAACAAATGAGTCAGAAAGATGTGGCAAGTCAGGTCGAAGGTAATGCAAGTTGACCAAGTCGAATTGATCCATGTTGAATTTACCCAAATTGGATTTATCCAAGTCGATTTTTTTGCAAGTTGGGTTTATCCTAATTGAGTTTATCTAAGGCAATTCGACCAAAGGATGTATGTTGGTCGAATGAGAAAGGAAACATGACCAAAGGGGAAGCCAAGTCGAAGTGAATCGACCCGTGGGACAAATAAATAAAAAAGAGTCGGATTCAGTGTCCAAATTTGAAGGGAAAACTTGAGAAAGTTGAATTTAGTGACCAGCCGCTGAAAGGAAATTATGCAGGGTGAATGTGATGACCAACGACATGTAAAAACATTTAAAGAGTCATTTCAATGACCCACGGTGAATAGAAAACATCTAAGGGATATTTTGGCAACCCAGAGCAACCAAAAACGTATGGAAGTCAATTTTTAACATTCACTGATAAACGCCCCGACAACCCCATACTTCAAGATATACTACATCTATGATTTATGGGCAAAGGAAAAACACCCAACAAGTCGAAAACGTGCCCAACAATAATAAACTTTATGCTTAGGTGCTACAGGCTGAAAATTTAATTTACTTCAACAAAAGTATGCATAGAGCACTGCAACTCATAACAAAAGTATCCAAAAAACAAAAAACAGTAACTCATAGATATCAACATTTAAATGGGATTATTTTATTATGCTCAAGAAAAAATTACAGATGGGTGAGCTGTACACCTTAGCTTAAAGTCAGCAGGTACATTAACTCCTTTATCCACTCAACATCAAGCACGTTGCCTTTTTCAAGCTTCTATTTCTGTTATTGTTCTTCCCTCTTTCTCCTTGCCTCTCCATTCTATGTCCTCTTCACTACTACTGTTCACATTGTTTTTAATGGGTTTCTCTTGAAAAACCAATAGCCACCACCTTTCCATCATACCAGAAAACCAAAATAAAATAAAATATATTTATTTACAACACTTACAAACATTTGCCAAGATCCAATTTGAATCAGATAGCGGTATTAAAAAGATCTTGTCCTGGGACAATCTTGAGAGAACAGGGTGGAAAGGCCTATAAAATGCCTTATTTACATGGATTTGTTTTAAGAATCTCAATATTGAAATTTTTATGGATGTAAGTTTTGGTTTTTTTCTAAGAGATATTATTTGTTTAATTTTGTACAAAATTTGATGAGAGATTATTGGATTTGCATATTTCATTTATTTCTATGTAATTCAAACCTTTATCTATCTTCCTCGGACCTTCTTGGCTACTAGAAATGTACTCGGTTAATAGCGTGCTCTGGTATCTCACTTACAATATTGTCTCACCAATCCATATTCTTCTTCCTGCAATATATCATCCAAACACTGGCTACCCTTTCTACTTGCTAGAACACCGTGAGGTCTGTCTGCAACACTGGACATTCATTCGACTCTCCCCGTGGCATCAAAAACTCTTTGTTAAAAAAAAAGGCAAGAAGACGACAACAAATTTCTCAGTTATCTGATTGGAACCTGCAACTACGTCCGTATTGGGAGAGTGTGGAGTTGAATGTCAAAAAACCGACTGGAAATCTTCATGATTTCTTTCCAGACTTTTTACCGTTTATTAAACGTTTATATTAATAGGGAATTTGAGTTCAATTCCTATGGTTTTCTCTGTAACACATTAAACTATAAAAACGCCTTTTTCACTTTTAGAAGAATTCCTATCGGAGATCTAGAAGGATTCCATTGCATGTGATGAGTGGTTCTACATAATCAATGCCAGATTATGTGTCCACTATTTATTGATTGCTTGCGTGCGTGAACATCTTTCCATGAAAGTGAGTGAGTGACAAATTTGAAATAGACAGGTTATCTTTTTCTTCGAAAATACCTCACACAGGTTAAATTTGAAATTTGAAATAGACAGGTTATCTTTTTCTTCGAAATTTGACATTTACTCATGATCCACTTGCACTTGCTTACTAGTTTTCAATTTAAACACATTGAAAACTTATATGTTATATTTTTGAAAAGGGATTAGTGATGCAAGAGATTTCACCAACTCACATATGTTCAAGATGCTGATATAAGGAGAAATCACAATGTGCTTTCTAATTGACATTGACAAGATTCAACATCTTCTAGAACTTAGTTACTCATAGTCCAATTGCACTTAAGACTCTTTATTATAATTAATGGATAATGGAAAATTTGTAAATACTATGTCATGTCATAGTCTAATTGCATTTAAAGACTCTTTATTATAATTAATAGAAAATTTATAAATACTATGTCATATTTTGAAAAAGGGATTAATGATACAAAAGATTTCATCAACTCACATATATTTAAGATGTTAATAAT
>SNQJ01S0028146.1:78938-93610 GCA_010110895.2 Picea sitchensis | reverse complement strand
AAAAAAATTGAGGAATCAACTTGTAGAACCATTTTAGACACTGGTTCGAATTTGAAAATTTGGGTCCAAAAAACCATCTAAAATATTTTGGAGCCATTTTGAGGCATCAAAAAACACTTTTTGATGGTCCAAAACTTACTGTGGAGCTACCGTTTATATTCTACACATCGAGACATTTCCAACGGTGCAAGAATTTACTTAATCAGAGTTCGTATGCAAAAGTTATATCTCCCGCAATTTGATCTATCAGATTGATCACTATGGTGTGAGTGGATGCCATGTCAATCTCCATTACTTAAACATGTGGGGTTAGCAATGGAGTTTATTTTCTAAGAACATTCTAGAAGTTCCAAAACCTTATTGCAATTGAGGGTTGAGGAAGTCAAAACCCTACCCCTATATGTCTATCAAGTTGTTAAATACTGAGCCGCTAAAAGGATAAGGGGTTGCATTCTATGTTATTGTATTTTGTTCCATAACAGAGTAGAACAACTAGGAGTGGGAAATTAGAGAGCATAATAAAGGGGGTTAATGTTTTGTAGTAGCCTAACAGGACACGGGTCTTAGGTAACTCCATAGAGAGTGTCTTCTCCTTTGTACTTGCATTATTTCTATACCAAAGAAAATAGAGCAAAACAACTTCATCTTCTACATGGGTTTTCTCTTGTAAGGGTTCCCCAAAGAAAATATTTGTGTTATGGTGCATGTTTGCATTTTATTGTTCCTTATTTTCCACATTTTATCTATTTCATGCATAAGTAAAAAATCAATAACTAAAGATTCTGGAATCTAAAGGAATTTAACCTTCATAGTGTATATTTCAGTTTTATTTATGAGATATATTGTGACAAATTATTCCAGCGGAATATCTACATCGGTTTATAGATCAACATATAGTGACAAGAGCATGATATTATACAAAATTGCAACACCAAGTACAAACAATGAAACTATCAATATCGAGTTCCGTAAAAGTTTTAGGTTGGTGACAATTTTTTTCTTATTATTATTGTATGGAAAATATGCCTTCGTAGATATTCCAAGGGGGGGTCCATGCTCTGGGGAGTACTTATCTCTTCTTTCAACATTATAAGAAAATTCTTAAGTTAGAAGGTAGGGAATGGTACCAGGGTTTGTTTTACAAAGAATGGATAAGAAAATACCTTGAATATAAGATTCCAGGGGTATTTAAATAGGTATTACTTTATCAAAATTTCAATGCCAGGCACACGTGGAAATACCCCTTGTTCACCCTTCTTTGGAACAACATTGGTTCGATTGAAGACCTCAAATTAGATGAGGTGACTATTGAATAATGGAAGGCTTACAAGGGGCAACTTACAAAATTTGGTATACAACTTGTGAATGAGGAAGACAACATCTCAATCCTCATACAAAGATATACTCAATTAATTTCCATGATAAAAGGATTCTCAACCTACTTGATGTTGATTCATTAAGATGGCGATGAAAATGGTTGAGGAAGGTGATCCATAAATGGTAGGCCTATCGCCTGTCCGTTTCACCAACACAAATACTTCTACGGAATAAAACAATTATAACCTTAGCTCTTTGGATTACAATAAATTCTCAACCAATCAAGCCACAAATCGAGTTGGAAAAAAATGAGTCAGAAACATGCAACAAGTCGGACCAAAGGTAATGCAAGTTGACCAAGTCAAATTGATCCAAGTTGGAATCATCTAAGTTGATTTTTTTCCAAGTCGAATTTATCCAAGAAAAGTTTATCCAAGGCGAGTTGACCAAGGGATGTTTGTCTGTCGAATGAGGAAGGAAACTTGACCAAAGGGGAAGCCAAGTCGAAGTGAATCAACCTGTGGGAAAAACAAATAGATACGAGTCAGATTCGACACCCAAATGTGAAGAAAAAACTTGGGAAAGTCGAATTTAGTGACCAATAGCTGAAAGGAAATTATGCAGGGTGAATTTGATGACCAACTGTAATGTCCCCCAGGCCGTCATCCCACTGGCTAGGCAAACGCTACTGTGTGGAAAAACATCATTCTCATACTTAACTAATAACATGCATTTAAATCAAATTAAACACATTTAACTCAGAGTAAGCACAAGAATACTGCCAACATAAATAATCCCTGGCATTAACAATAATTCATATGCACAACAGAATACATGATACATATAAGCATCACATGCATGAAAAACATAATATTAAGCATAAGCTGATACTTATCTTTGAAACCGTGGTAATTCCACCAACTACGTGCAGGCCTTCCACGAACCTCCTAGCCTTAGACTACGCTGCTCATCATGCTCAACAGTGGGTCACCCCCGAGCTGGGACTAAGCTCCACCCAAGGCAAGAAATCCTAGTCTAGGCTGAGGTTACAGGGAAAACTGCACAGAATAACTAGAAGAATTCTTCCCAGGATGCCTTCTTACGCCCACTACTCACGGACTCTCATTCCCCACATGCCTATTCCACCTGGGAGTATACACCTTCACAAGCACAGTAATCAGTGCTTCACCTCCCTCTCTGGGTCTCGGCAACAGGCCGGATCAGGAAGTCTTAGAGCTCTGTAGCTGGTGTTGGACTCTCTCTGGAAGAATACCACTTCCCAGCAGACTCCTTCACCTGGAAATAGCTTCTCATAGGCTCGACAGACTGCCTCTTCCACCGCAACCACCTCCCTCACCTGGAGAGAGTGTTACACACAGGCCAGAAAACTTGTTTCCTTCAACTCGATTTCCAACACAGTCGGGCAACCACGAGGATCCACATGAACATACAATGGTCCGCAAGCCACACGCATTCAAGCATTGCATGACCACAACAGTCCACTGGAAACACAGACATGGGCTTCCCAAAACTGGTGACAGACAGATGCTACAACATAACAAGGCTCAACAATTACGGGACATTCGGTTTTCCCCAAACAATAATATAGGACAGACTCACGGCTCAGGTTTCAGGGATGCGTGAGGGTGTACAAAAATCCCACGCAGAGATTTAATGGTTCAGGTAAGGATTCCCTAGAACAAACACCGAAACAAAGGTCGATCATTGACACCCGCGAGTTCAGACGGAGGATGGAGAATGGGAGGTCGAACCCTCAACATTGCTCATTTCCTGGGTTAAATTGCATGTTCTTGGGCTGACACATGTCATCCATGAAGCACGATCCTCCCCCTTGGAGTCACCTATCCTTCCGAGGACTTAGGATAAAACATAAATTCCACATGGATTTTGGAATAATATTAAAATATTATTCCCAAGGACTTAAGCCCCTAGGCTCCACACTTAGCCTCTCTTTCCAACCTTCCATCCCCCAATCCCTTACCCATTCGGTGGAAGCTTAGTCCCCCATCACTCATTCATCATGGTCGGTCTGCACGCAGCGGTGTTTATATTTTTATTAATGTTCTACATATTTACATATACAAAAGCAAGATCCCGACCTTAACACTTAGGCTCTCCGGCCTAATAACACATAAGCCCACTAGCTTATATAAATTTGGCTCACCAACCTATAAATCATAATTACAATTTATAATGGAATCGAGGCAAGTCCTTGGGGTATTACAATCCCCTCCCCTTATTTTTGCACTGTCCTCAGTGCAACTTTCACACAACATCAACAAGATTTCCAAAATATTCAAAAATATGTGGGTATTATGCCCGCATAGCGTCCTCATGCTCCCATGTCACGTCCTCAAGACCGTACCAGGTCCACTGGACCTTTACAAGCTCAATAGCTCGATTTCAGAGTTGTTTTATTTTCCTGTCCAATTTGCGCACATGATGCACTTGCAGGACACCTTGTTGCTCCACTTGAATCACATTTCAATCGATTACATGATTACCATCATGTATATATATTTCTTAAGTAATGAAATATGAGACACATTATGTACAGTCATGGATGCGGTAATGCAAGCATATATGCAATGTATATATATGTATATACAGACAATTTTAATAACTTTATAATTGTATACAACATACACAACATACAATAAATAGAGAATTGTACTTATCTTTTGGTTGAGAATACCTTCCACCCCTGAGCAGGGCTATGACTCCATCAGGGCAATGGCTTCCCAAGATATCCATGGTCTGCTATCCTTATCTGCATGGTCTAGGCCAAGGTACCAGACCTCAGTAGCACTCCAACCATTCAAACCTCAGCAACACTCCAACCAACGGTCTCTCATTCCCCACATGCCTGTCCCACCCAGGAGTATACACCTTCACAAGCACAGTCCATCGGTGCTACACCTCCCTTTCCTTGGGCTTTAGCAACAGGCCGGATCAGAAGTCTTAGAGCACTGTGGCTCGAGAATTTCCAACTACCCTCACAGGTTTCCAAGCAACATCTTCCTGAGATACTCTTTGTAGTAAACATTTTAACTTTTATCAACATCATCTCATCTGCATCAACCACATGCAATTATCATGAGAGAACATAAAAGAATTCATTTAGGAACTCCAATTAGTTCAAAAGGAAATTCAACTTTTATGCCCAAAACATGACATTATATTTCATGATTCATCTTGGTTGTTGCCATATTATGAATGTATCCATCCTTGTGATTTTCCACAGGCACCAAACTGCATACCATTTTCCTACAAGACTTCATCTTGAATACTGCCAACAAATTGTCAGTATTTTCTATACATCATAATTCAACATGTACAACATCTTATGCAATGATCTTAGAATTGACTGCACCTAGCAATTCAAGCACAATTACCAAACAACTTGACCAAATAGAATGACTCGTCATTCTATGCATATGCATGTTCATAACTAACAACAGTAAGTTTATTATTTCAATTTTCTGAACATAAAATTTTATGTAGTCTCTATTCCTGTGACTACCTGGCTTGTAACCTTCCTATTGCAATGTTTAACAGTTCCTGAAATGTTCTCAACTTCATGGGTTAGAAACATTTCATCCATTAGTATAATTATTTCCATGCAATAATATATATGCATGCACTTACAAAACATATTCAACCATTGCATTTAGTATACAATTCTATCACTGATTATGCATGAGTGCAATTCTCAATGCATTCTTATTCAGTGCACCTTGCATTGAATTACATAATACTCTTTATCTCAGTCATGTATCTCACCATCCATAAGTTGGAATTCTGGCCCATGTGTTGACACATTCTCCACACACTTCCTATTGCATTCCCAATTAATTGGATGCCTTCCTTTTCAACCCAAACACTACACCAAGAATATAATTCTATGGTGAACATTAGTGTTAGCAAAAAGGTTGCAGCCCAAGTTTAATTTAAAAGTAGGAATCTTTTAGTACCTGTGTGGATCATAACCTTTCCATATCCATACCTTGCCATATCCAACCAGGTCCTGGTCTCATACATGACTAGCTTACTGGCATTTATTCCTATAACCAGTTTTTATCTTTATTCTTTGGTTATTACCCCATAACCAAATTAACATGGCATTCTACTATGTCAGTGTGCGCATTCAGAAGCTAAAAAGCTTTGAATTAATACAATCTTCTAGCCTTTACCACATCCAGTGGTATGCATTCAGTAATATAATCATGTGATTTTATAAAATGACTCTGGATGAGGAAATTCTTACCTAAATTTCCTTTCAACAATTATGCAAAAAGAGTAATAAAACTCATACTTGCATGACTGCCATTAATAAATTTTATACTACCTGAATGTCTGATAATAGTAGAAGCTTTCATGCTTCTTTTATCAAACTTATAACCAACACTTCATCTCTCTGATGCTTCCTTATGCAACAACATCACCAACAACACTTGCAAACATGCAAGCATTCTTTCCTTTGGCTAACCCAATCAAGCCATAACATACTTGCTGCCACAGAAATTGCAACAACTTCTTTCTCCCTATAAAACTTTTCCTTATTGATCCCAGAAGTCTACAATTTTTCCCAAATTCTTGAATCTTCTTGTTCTCTCCACTGTAATCATTGTGCATGATTATTCTTTCCCTGAGCACTTTCGATGTAGTGGCCCCACCTCTGTGGGGTCTATTGACCTCCTGGTCAATGGATCTTCAACTCTTGGAGCTGGAGAAGCTCTTTGGGTCCCTACTAGAACCTCCATGAAACAAATCCACAGGCCTTGCACGAAACCTTACCCACGTGAACTAGCGGCGGGCGCAAGCTTCCTCTACGTGACCACCGACTATGGCCATGCACCTATCCAAAAGGCGTTTCAGTATTTCACATATCAGGTGTTTCGATATGAGTCACCCTCGACTCTCTCTATCCCCGAAATCCAAAATAAGAGTCAGGCGCGTGCTATCTCTTCTCTTAACTTCCACCGGCATGACCTCTAGCTATGACCTAGGGCCCAGCTTCCGAGGTCCGAACTCCCGAACCCCATTCACCTCAGATCAATGGTCCAGAACCTTCTGAGTTCGACGGTCCAAATCAATTCATCACGAATCGACAATTCACGTTTCAGGGTCTTGAAAAGCAGTTCCCCTCTTTTCTTTCGATCTCTAGTTTTCCGAAATCCACGTGAGTCGGATCCAACGACTCACAGCTCCTCATAATCCAACTATGTGGATCCTTTCTC
Organism: Picea sitchensis; assembly: GCA_010110895.2. NCBI lineage: Eukaryota > Viridiplantae > Streptophyta > Pinopsida > Pinales > Pinaceae > Picea > Picea sitchensis. Next base: position 87,032 of record SNQJ01S0028146.1, on the reverse strand, counting down.
ATGAATTGGGACTTCACTGTTCGTGAAATCAGAAAACAATTCTCTTCCCCTTTCCAACTTCTGACTTCATTAAATTCAAGTGCGTCAGATCAACGACTCACACTCACCATGATTCAATGGTCTATATCTCTCCTCGTGAATCGGATGTTCGTGTTTCGGGATTTTCAAGAGCAACTTCCTATGTTCTCCCAACTCCCAATTTTTTATTTCCTGATGAAAAGAATCAATGGTTCGATCTTCCTTGAGATCGATGGTTCGCTACCTCTCCTGACTTTTCAAGTGTTAGATGACTCTCTTCGTTATCCTCCTCACAGTTTATTTTGATCTAACGATGCACGGCTATCGACGCTTCTCCCTCCAAGGATTTTGACTGTCCATTTAGGTTCTCAATGACTTCTTGCCAAATATCTTGGCGTCAATTCTTCTGAACTTGACTTCCTCCCTAACTTGAAGGATTTCGAATATTTTTAAGGCTTTGACGATGTTTTCCCTCCCGAGCTTCTGTTAATGAAATTTCAACTTCACCCTAGCGCACACTTATGCTCTGCATGCGAACTTACGTTGTTTCTCCCTGAGATTTAGCTTACTCAGTCTCAACGGGACTCGACCCTTCTGTGTTTTCCAAAAGACTTGTTGGTGCCCTCCTGGCACACTCTACACTTGTCTCCTTGAGTCCTTCAAACTTAAAACAAGTTCCCTCTGAATGCACCCCTTGCGCTTGATATGCACACTCTACATACAAAAGTTATACGCTATCTCTTCTGAGGTTCGTTTTCTGAACTGGAAGCATCATGTGTCTCTTCCATTTCTTTGCACTTTGTGGAAATTCAAATTAGTTCTGGCACTCCTCAACCTTCTGCAATCACAACGTGTAGACAACCAGAATTTGTCAGGCCATCTCTTCTTAACAAATTCCACACATTCAAAACCAATCCGATTTAAGAAAATGTTTTGATTTGACAAATTTTCCAAGATCTTCTCGTCTCTGTAACTTTCGAATGATAGCCCCCTCTTTCTTAGTCCCTCACCCATGCGATCACGAGTCGTGACCAAACGCTAGACCACTAGGTGCTACCCAGATTTTCGGCCTTCCAAGATTTTAAGGCACACACAACTATCTCTCGGAGTTCCGATTTACCGAATTCGTGTAAATCGGGTGGATCGATGGTCTACATTTACCCAACATCCAATGGTTAAAATTTGTTGCGATTCTTCCATCTTCGAAGATTTTTGGACTTCGGGTTTAGGTCCTTGAGGCTTTTAGACTTGCTTTCCTTTCCAACCCCCGATTTTCCAAAATCCTGATTTACTTTACCCTCCGGGCCCACATAGCACAGTTGTCACACAAAACCACGGTGGCACGTGGCATGTTCCGGAGGGTCCACGTCACCTTCAATGACGTCATCATGTCCCACCATGCTCACATTTCTTTTCGACCCACTGGCACATGGTACACACCCATGTGTCCACATCCATTCCAAGTGAAATCCAACAGTTACACCTCTCTCAGATCTACAACGCAGATCCTTTCGACGTTTCGGGGTTTCGAGGTTTTAGGGTTCTGTGCCTAAGCTCACTCTATTTTTCCCCGATAGCCGAAATCATGTAATCGTGACTTACCTTCTTCTTGATCTAACGGCTAAGCCTTATACTCCCAATCTATGGTGTAGATTTTTTTGGAACTTTCGGGGTTTCGAGTTTTGGCCCCAGAGGTTCTTGCACTTGCTTCCCTCTCCAAATTTCGACCTCTCTTTCCTTGGGCCCATAGCATAGCTGTCACCCACCAAGGTAGTGACACATGGTGTCCTTAAGAAGGTCCACCTCACTCCCAGCAACGTCATAGGGCCCCACTACTTTCACTTTTTGTTTCGGAGTTTCGGGCATCAGGAGTTCGTGCATCTACACATCTCGAACTTCCGTTTGCCGAAATTCTGAAATTACGGTCTATTAATCTACTTGATCCAACAATCCTGATTCCCCATGATCTGACGACTCAGATATCATCGGCATTTCATGTATTAGGATTTTGTGTGTCACGAGGTCAAAAGATTTTCCACCTTCATCCTTCCTATTCCCGAAATGTCGATTTCTTCCTGGACAATTAACAGTTCAGATCTCTCTTAGATCAACGGTTGTGATCCAATCGTGAATTCGCATTTCGTGAATTCTCACAAACTCACCCTTTGACCATTTCAAGTTATGAGTCAGCGAAAGGTTGATCGCTCTCCACACGTCCTTTCTGATGGACGGTCCTGATGAATTCGGGATTTCGCGTATCGTGATTTCCACACTCCTGTGCAACTCCAAAGGGTTTAAAGCTTTGTGCACGTTCTCCAGATATGACGGTTGTGAGGGTTCTCCTTTCCTCCTGAACATATCCTATGGCTCCAACACTTCTGGTGTCGAGTTCTCTCGCTCCCTGTGGCCATATACCACATTGGCTACAGTTTAATAATACCACTACACCTCCTGAGATTTGTAACATGGTCAAGTAGCTCATTGACACTCAGAAACATTTTGAGGTCTGAAAAATATCTATGCTATAGTCTTCAATATCTTCCATATCGTCGAATCAATATCTATCTATTCAATACATTCATCTTCTGGCTAGTCCTCCATACACAATTTCTTCTCAAATCCTCGGTCCAAAGACCACTTATAAGGCCCATCCAGGCTCAATGTTGAAACTATGCTCTGATACCATACTATAACGTCCCCTGGGTTGTCATCCCACTGGCCAGGCAAACGCTACTGTGCGGAAAAACATCATTCTCATACTTAATTAATAACATGCATTTAAATCAAATTAAACACATTTAACTTAGAGTAAGCACAAGATTACTGCTAACATAAATAATCCCTCGCATTAACAATAATTCATATGCACAACATAATACATGATACATATAAGCATCACAGGCATGAAAAACATAATATTAATCATAAGCTGATACTTATATTTGAAACCGTGGTAATTCCACCAACTACGTGCAGGCCTTCCATGAACCTCCCAGCCTTAGACCACACTGCTCATCATGCTCAGCAGTGGGTCACCCCCGAGCTGGGACTGAGCTCCACCCAAGGCAAGGAATCCTAGTCTAGGCTGAGGTTACAGGGAAAACTGCATAGAATAATTGAAAGGATTCTTTCCAGGATGCCTTCTCATGCCCACTACTCACAGACTCTCATTCCCCACATGCTTGTTCCACCCGAGAGTATACACCTTCACAAGAATAGTACATCAGTGCTTCACCTCCCTCTCTGGGTCTCGGAAACAGGCCGGATCAGGAAGTCTTAGAGCTCCATAGTTGGTGTTGGACTCTCTCTGTAAGAATACCACTTCCCAACAGACTCCTTCACCTAAAAATAACTTCTCGAAGGCCTGACACACTGCCTCTTCCACCGCAACCACCTCCCTCACCTGGAGAGAGTGTTACAAATAAGCCAGACAACCTGTTTCCTTCAACTCGATTTCCAACACAGTCAGGCAATGATGCAGGAGCATCCCTCACGTCAAGCGAGCCAACGTGGAAGCGGAAGACAGCTGGAAGACGTCCAGCGCAAGTTTTGAATTTTCCCTTGAAGTTGATGTACCAAATATAAATGAGATCATTTAATGAAGGCGCCTTGGTAAAATGTAATCAGACCTTGAGCACCCCACTCTCGTCTGAGATAGACAGAGGCATTTATAGTAGTAAATGTAGGTAGGTAGAATTGAATATTAGATTAGACAGTTCTAGAAGAAAGAGGGAGAACGGATATAGACACCCTCATTGTGCATTGTAACATAGTTCAGGAAGAGTTGGAAGAATTCAAAGCATTGAGAAGAGAAGCAGAAAACTGTGTAGAAACACCCGCGTACAGTCATTTGGATTAATAGAAGAGTTTAATTCAAATTCATGGAGTTGTGTTTGTTCTCTGTGTATGTGTGTTAATTGATATGCTCATGAATATTTACTTCCTGTTATGTATTTGCTATTATGTTGTGTGTATGATTTCATGTGTTGAGATTGAAATCTGAGAGGGAGTGGAATGAGCTACAATTGTTTCTCTATCTGAGTAAGGATTCCTGGAAGGAGTGCAGTTGAAGTCATCTGCAAGGGGTGCGTTGACAGAGGGCTTGGATAGTCTAACTCTTGTTCTCATTCACCCAGAATAGAAATTGGGTTACAGGAGCCGTGCAAGGAGTGCGCAGGCCAAGCTAAGCCTCAGAGTTGCGAGTCTGAGTGAAGTATCGAAAGACTGCTGCTGTACGTGTGTGCAGAGTCAGGGGAGGTTGAATGCTTGAAGTGTCTGCAGAGTTTCCGCAAGGAGTGCGAGCAAAGATTTTTCATCTCTAAGAGACTGAGAAGATGGGAAAATCTCAGGAGGAGTGGAGCCTTCAAAAATCTGTTGAAGGACCGCACAGAAGGTTTCACATCAAGAAATCCTCAAGGAGAGAGGAGTGATGGTCTAGATCTTGTGAAGGGAACTCGTGAAAAATCCCGCCAACTGTCAGATCTGACAGAGTAGAAAGAAGGTTACGGCCACAACCAGAGTTCGAGCTTGAAAGCCCATGAGCCATGGGATCAGCAGTTGAATTCCCGTTGACCATTAGATTTGACAGGAATTGCACGAGAGTTACTATCGGGATTCGAAGGATCGGTAGTCCAGTGGTCAAGTGTTTTTCGACATTTAAAACCCCGAAGCCCAGGAAGATAGGGATCGTCCGTCTGTGGGACGAGTGGTGGAGATCGGAGGTATCGGGATATCCGGCATCAGGGAATCGGAGTTCCTGAGGACAGGAAAGTTGGAACATTACAAGTCCCGAAATCCTGGAGAAATCGGGACCGTTCATCAGAGAGGAAAAGTTGGAACATTACAAGTCCCGAAATCCCGGAGAAATCGGGACCGTTCATCAGAGAGGACGCGTGGAAGAAATCGGCGTCATCGGAGAAGTCCCGATAAGGAGTCATCCATCAGTGGTTCGATTCATCGGGATATCAGTGATCCTCGTGAAAAAGTGTTTATGCACTTTGGTTTCGTGAACCGGGAAATCCCAACGAGGAGGAAGGTATAATTGTGCGACCATCTGTCAGCACGACAGAAAGGAGGGAGGCACCGTGGTGGAAGCCAATTGTCAGCCTGACGGAGAATCGGGAATCCCACAGGTAAGGGGTTTGCAGCATTCGAAATCCCGTATCTCCAATGAGTAAGACCGTGGTCACGGGATAACGGTGATATGGGCCAAGACCTATAGCCAGGCGGGCTATTGCGGAAAAGGCTTGTCGGGATTCGGGGAATCGCAAGTCCTGGGGACAATTGCGTTTTGACATCGGAAAGTCCGAAACTACGATGAGTCATATGACTGTGGTCATATAAGGAGAGGTCACGTGGACCCAAATCTTAGCCTAGAGGGCTAACGGGAATTGGAGGAGCATTGGAAATTTGAAGTTAGAAACCCCGACGGAAGGGATGTAAGACTGAGGTCTTATAGAAAGCGTTCGCGTGGACAAAAGGCTTAGAAAGGTGAGGGCTAAAGCAATGAAGGAACCTATCGGGGATCGGGTATCGGTAAAACAAAGTGTCAGGACATTTCAAATGTCAAATCCCCGATAGGAGGAATCCCGATAACAAAGGGAAAGGCCAGCGCTGATTTCCCGATTGTTAAGGGAGGTATTTTAGGAGAGTCGTTGTGCGTGGAACATTTCCCGATACGAAAATAAGGAACCTTTGAGTTCTTCGGGCCGTGGAAGGAGAGAAGGTCCTATGAGAGGACGTGCCCTGGGTGGCGCACCCACGTCAAAGTGCTATCAGAGCCTATTGCTTGTTTGTATATTTCAGGAAAGAGAGGCAAGAGGTAAAGGGCACTCTGATACACGTCAAAGTGGTATCAGAGAATAGAAAAGATTTTTTGCTTTCTTTAGCAGAGAAAAAGGAGAATTCACCATGCCGCCAAGGAGAAGGGGTAGACAATCACCCGATCCAGAGGAGGAAAGGGAAATGTCCAGAGAAATAGGTAGGTAAGTGCAGAATCCAGACATGGAGAGAGAAATGCGAAATATTCGTGCCAGAATGGAGGACATGGAGATAACAAAAAGGCGAAAACATGATATAGGAGATATCAGTGAATAAGTCCCAACGGAAGATGCAGCGAGTGAACTCTTACTTAAAGACGTTGCAAGAATGAGTGCAAAGGTGAAAATGGACGTTCCAGTTTACGAAGGAAATCTGGATGTATAAGAGCTGCTGGATTGGATTAGAGCTCTAGACACTTACTTCGACTATGAAGATATCGAAGAGGATAAGAAGGTCAGGCATGTCGTCACAATATTAAAAGGACATGCAGCCTTATGGTGGGATGAACTGCAAGCTGACAGGCGTTGCCAAGGCATGCAGAAAATTAAGAGCTGGGATAGGATGATTGCAAAGATGAAGGAAAAATTTATTCCCAGGGATTACCAAATTTATCTGTTCAAGAGGATGCAGAACCTGAGACAGAATCTGATGACAGTGAAGGAGTATAATGAGGAATTTTACAGACTAAATATCAGGGCAGGTCATCGCGAAAGCAATGACGAAAAAGTGACCAGATATATGAATGGCCTGAGATATGAGATTCAGGATGAAATAAGCATGGAAACCATCCGAACGGTGGAGGATGCTTATCAAATGGCTTTGAAAGCTGAGGAGAAGTTGAGCCGTAAGCAAGGTCAAAGAGGCTGAGGCAGAAGTCAGCCTAGAGGCAAAGCAGTTGCCCAGGAAAGAACCCAGAAGCCCAGAGACGATTGGAAAAAACCTCAAACTCGGACATAGAGAGGTGGAAGCTCGCAGCGAGGGCGATATGCTAAGCAAAGAGAACAGTATACTGAGAAGAGAGGAGGATATGCTGATAATGATAGATTTCCTCGTACCAGAGGTAGAGGAAGAGGAAGAGGTGGAGTAATCACATGCTTCACATGTGGAAATAATGGGCACAGGTTGTTCAAGTGTCCAGAGAAAAAGAAATAAACTGGAGAGACTCACATCGCCGAGGCACAGAGGCGAGATGTTGAGGTAGAATACGCTGAAGGCGGAAGATCGTTGGTGATGCAGAAAGTCCTTTTGACGCCAGAAAAGGAGATGGAGAATACAACGCAGATGAACAATCTTTTTAGGATTTCTTGTAAGACCAAGGATAGAGTGTGCAAGGTCATTGTGGACAGTGGAAGCATAGATAATCGCGTTTCAACCGAGATGGTAGAAAAGTTGGAGATGGAGACAACTGATCACCCAAATCCATACAAAGTTTCATGGCTATAGAAGGGACATCAGGTAAATGTCACTAAACAGTGTTTAGTTGAATTCAAAATAGGAGGGTATAATGATAGAGTACTATGTGATGTAATTCCTATGGATGTATGTCATCTATTGCTGGGTAGACCATGGCAATATGATAGAAATGTGATTCATGACTTTAGAGAAGAATGGGAGAACCCATATGTTGCATCCAATTGAGGATAAAGAGGCGAATCCAGAAGTAAGCAATACAGTACTTCTCATGAGTGGGAAGGAACTTCTTACGGAGGTTAAGAAGAAGGAGGATCCACAGTTCATTGTGGTCAGAAAACCAAAGATTTTTCTGACTAGAACAAGAGTGGATGATTTGCCAGAAGAATTTCAGGAACTGCTGGGAGAGTTTGCTGACATAGTAGTGGACGAACTACCATGTTCATTGCCACCGATGAGAAGTGTGAGTCATCATGTTGATCTCATACCAGGAGATAGTTTGTCAAACAAATCCGCGTACAGATTGACGCCGCAAGAGAATGAAGAGGTTAAAAGACAGGTCCAGGAGTTGTTAGACAAAGGTTTGATCAGGGAAAGCTTGAGTCCATTGGTTGTTCCGACAGTACTCAGTCCGAAGAAAGACAGAGGCTAAAGGATGTGCACTGATTCAAGAGCCATTAACAAGATAACTATCAGGTATAGATTCCCATTGCCAAGAATGGATGATTTGATGGATTGCTTAAGTGGAGCAAGATTTTTTTCAAAGATAGATTTGAAGAGTGGATATCACCAGATCCGTATGAGAGAAGGTGATGAATGGAAAACAGCATTCAAGACAAACGAAGG
>SNQJ01S0028146.1:47464-61298 GCA_010110895.2 Picea sitchensis | reverse complement strand
ATAGTTTTGAAATTTTGAAAATTATACTTCTTAAAAGCTTACAGAAATTAAGTAAATTGGTAGAAATATAAGTGTCTTTACGAATCTGGTCTTTATGAATATATAAATGTCTTTACAATTCCGGGCACTACATGTTTTTCGTTGTATGCTTGCTGCGTGGGTATCTGTCAGAGTCCCTACTTCCTGGTAGGAAACATGACACAGGGAGAAACAATCCATGCCACGTTCGAGAAGAAAAAATTGGAGTCAGTTAATCATGCTTCTGGTATTGTCTACAATTTTGATACCCAAAGCTTTCTCCTAAGAGACGAGTTGCACATTTTCAAATTCATTACTTTCCTTTGTAGAACCATGTTCCCTTTCATCTTCTTCTGCACACTATTCAGAGATGCGCAAAATTTTTCCATGGTCGGTCCACATTCCCTGATGTGCTTTGCGTTCCTTTCTTCTGACATCCTCTATGCTTCAAACAAATGGATGATTGTATCTTGCGCTTCCCCGAGATACCTCTTGAGCCAAGTCACGTTTCCCTCATGGCCCTGTGATGATGATGCTTCAAGGGTCTTTGCTGCTAACTGTTGTCTCATCCCCCTGTTCTCTTGGTATAGCTAAAAAATAATGAGTTTCACTTGCTTCAGCTTCTGCGACGGTTCATGAAAATCCATGCCTTAAGTGTTTGTCCTTCTCCCTCTACCGCAGGTTTCTCGACTTGGACCTTCGATAGGTTCCAACTGAATGGCGCACATGAGTAAATATTCGATGACAGACTTTGCGTGTGGCTCGGTCGAGGCTTGGGCCTCTCCAGTTTCCTTGTTCTTCCTTGGCCTGTACCTTATCCAAGGTATCAGTTGTTGGGGGGATAGGGCTTCCAATGGATTTTTTTCTTCAACGACCCTTCCTATTTCCACCTCCGCGTAGTGAGATATTACTTTTTACATGGGTAGAGGGGAATATCCTCTGGGGTCTCTAGGGATACCGATTGTGAGCATAAAAGAATCCGAGTTGTTTCCCAATCGCTTCAACTCCTCAACTATCAATAATTTAATCAACGAGACATGAAATAGTTTCTTCTTTGGCTGGTTTGTTTCATCTCGGATGCTGTCTTCCATTTCTTGGAGGATTTGGTGCAAGAATAAAGGAAGATTTAATGGTCTCCTTCCTGTGAAATGCATCAATAATATGATGTGATGTGGGTGTATCCTGTCAAACCTATCTTTACAGGTGAAATATTTCCTAATCTCTCTCAATAGCTTCGAAAAAGGCTCCTGTAAATATCTACTTGGAATGTCCGCTCCGACCTTCCTGTTTAAATAGTTTGGCTTGATAAATTCCTCATAGAATAGCACGTCCAAAGGCATGCCTTTATACTACATTTCGCCACACGGAGGGATCTCCATTGTAGCTGACAAGGTTTCCTCTGTTACCTCGAATGTTCTTCCTGCAATTACTGCGCGAAGCCCATTGAAACTAAGCGTGAAATGTTCTGCCATCTTTACGTTGAATCCTTGGATTTTCCTACAAAAGACCATGCATCCGAATTGTTCAAAATATTCTTTGACATCCAGATATTCATTTACCAACGTCAAGTTTTGAGGTTTGGGCTCCACATTCCTGCTACTTTGCGTGCCTTTTCTTATGTTTTGGGATGTTTCCATGGTGCAAAGAGTATTTTTTCTATGCACGGTGGATTCAACACAGACCCAAGGCAGTAATCTTGATTGACCTGCATTTGTGACGCAATTTAAGGCAATCAACTGTCCAGCCATGAGAAACTCAGGGCTCGCGGGAAGGATTACAGACAGAGCATAAACTTGGTTGGTGAACAAAATACATGCAAAGCAACCAGAATTTATAACTGGGCGGGCGAGAGATGGAATCGTGCTAGGGGACACTGAACTCATGGTGACTGGAGGTTTCAAAGCAAGACAAAGATTTTTGGAGCACATCCATGTGATGAGTACACTTTGAGGCGTGTAAAGTACAACTGATAAGAGCTGCAGATCATATGTGATACGAGCACCATGATTTTTCATTCTTTCTGACTTCATAATGAGATGATGATGGTCACTTCATATGCTGACATGACTTCTATTTAAAATCTTGCCTTGACCTTTGGCACAAAAAACCTTCTCTTCTGACAGGACCCGACTCTTTGGGAAAATACCTTTACCACTTACACATGTTTTGGTTCTGACATCCCTTCCCGACTCCAAGTGCCAACCGACCACTTTCTAACTTCGACCCATTTGTTGTTCGGTACCTGACCTCACACGCTTTGACACATGGACTATGACTCGACTAAGACTGAATCTAACTAAAAAAATGATGACTCTAACAATTGGCTCCAATGGGGATGATACCCTCTCAGTGAGGTGGCAGAGAAAAACAAACCAGGTGCATGACCATTGGTGCTTATTTGAATTCCATACTCTGAAACAATGGAAAAGAAAAACACAACCTAGACCTACTTGACATAGTTTCGATCAGACTCAACATAAAATCAGGGCCTTCACTCCGGGCTTCAATTATCTACTGACATACTGACTCGAAATTCCTTCTTTGAAAACAAATATGAAATGACTATTTATAATGACATGAAAAATGTAACGGACCTTACTGAACCAAATAGTGTTTGAGGAACCTGCCATTCACAGGCCCTCCGCCAGTGGACTCTCCATTAATCTCTTCTAACATATATGCATTGTTTTGTGGTATGCACTGATTCTAAAACGTCCCGTCCAAATATGATTGAATTTTCCATGCTTTCCCTTGTCTTCATTCTCGCGTCACACTTTAGCACCAGATCCTGCACCTAAAATTCCTCCTGCTTAGAGTGCTTGTCGAAATTTTTCTTCCTCTTGTCTTGGTGAAGTTATGATCGGTTGTAAACCTTATCCCTCATATGTTGCATGTGAATCAACTGATTTATTCTTCTCTGAGTTTCATGTAGATCGACCTCTTGCTCTTGCAGCAACTTCCTGACGAGCAATCCCAGTGAGGTAGGGAAAATCACGTTGGCGCCATATATGATTTGGAATGGTGACGTGGAGATGGATTTTTTGGTAGTGACTCTGTCTACCCACAATGCGTAAATGAGTTTATTATGCCAAGCCTTCTTTTTGTCCTACATGAGTCTTTTAATGATCCTGGTTAAGCTTTTATTTGACGATTCTGCTAACTTGTTACCCTATGGGTAATACACTGTAGAATGTCCCAGGGTTATATTGTAATCCTTTCAAAACTTATCCATTTTCTTGGACTTAAATGAAGCCACGCTATCCATGATTATATTGATAGGGCACCCGAACCTAGACATGATATTGGTCTCCAGAAACTGAATGATGACCGTGTCGGTAGCCTACTTCATTGGAATTGATTCGATCCATTTTGTGAAATAATCTGTAACTATAAGTATCCATCTGTGTTGCGTCGAGGATGGTGGGTGGATATATCCTATAAAGTCCAGGCCCCATTGTATGAATGATGCTTCGACCAAGATCGGTTTCAGCAACATGGATTGCAACTTTCTCCTTCCATCGAAAATCTGGCACTCATGGAAACTGGAAACTTCTTTGTATACGTCTGTGAAGATGTTGAGCCAATAGTAACATTCTCTTAGAATATTATGCGTGGTGGTTTTCTAGTAGTGATGTCCTCCACATTCGCCTTTGTGGAATCCTCTGATAGCTCGTTCCACGTTGTCTTCTTCTAAGAAACTCAACAATATCCCGCCCGGATATTTCCAATACATGGAGTTATCCAAGATGCATAACTTAGTAGCTTTCAAATTTAAGAATCTGGCCTTGGTCTTACTTAAACCTGGAGGAGCTTGCAGAGTCTTCAACACATAAATGATGTTTGTATACCAAGGTTAATCGATGAACTTCTGAGACACCTGCGCGGTTGTTTCTTCATGAGGATTCTCTGACAGGTCAACAATGAACTTAATTCACAGAATGTCGCAGTTCAACTGCACAATCAATTTTGTGAGGCCCTGACCCTTAATCAACTTCGTGGGCTTGGTTTTGAGGTCATATTCTAACATGACTGCGATCCACTTACCTATTCTTTCATCAGGGTTAGGCTGAGTCGGGATGTCTTTGACTGAGTTGTTGGGCATGTAAGTGATAACGTGGGAATGTGACTTTTTTGGATTCAATGATATGCTGAACCTCTTGCATTTTTGGAAGACCCTCTTCGTATGCTCAAGGTGTTGTTCGTCAGAGCCAGAATACATTGTGATGTCATCCAGATAGATCACGATAAATTTGTCATTTTCCTCAGAAAATGATATATCCATCGCCCTCTGGAAGGTAGCTCCAACGTTCATCAAGACGAAAGGCATCTTATCATACATGAATGTCCCCCATGGTGTCGTGAAAGATGTCTTTTACCGGTCATTCAGGTGTACTATAATCTTATTGTAACTTGAAAATCCATCCAACATAGACATCTTTTGGGACCCAACTACCTTCTGCAGAATATAGTCCATCTTAGGGAGTGGGTAGTTGTCCTTGAGGGATACTTTGTTCAAGTTTCGAAAGTCCACGTACAACCTTATTTCGCCGCTCTTTTTCCTTACAGGCACCAGGTTGGAAACCCATTTCAAAAACCTTAAAGAAACAATAATTTTGGCTTCGAAGAGTTTCTTTACCTCTTTTTCAACTAGCGACAGCAGTAGGGGATTTATCCGTCTTATATTTTTCTTGAAAGGTTTTTGGTCTTCTTTGAGAGGAATGACGTGCTGAATCACTTTAGTGTCGTAGACTTTCAATTCATCATAGCTCCAAGCGAAAACATTGGGAAAATATTTCATGAGTTTGATGTAGTTCTGTTTGACCTCTGGACTAAGCGTCTTTGATAATTTGATTATCCTCGGATTCTCCTGGGTCCCAATCCTGCAATCCTCGACATCCTCATCATTCGTGGTGATCTTGGGATTTCTAGCCACATCATTTTCATCAAACAAATTTTCCAACGGAACCAACCCTTTGGGGATGATATTATTCTTTAGTTTCACTATGTCCCTCCCAATTATCTGGTTTTAGAAAGGGTCATCGTTACTATGCACAACTATTCTTTCACCTTCATCGCAACAACACTTGTCAGCAATGTTTACATTAGTGAACTCGTCACTCATTTGGAGAAATATCCCCACCTGTTTGTTGTCTTCAAACACCTGCCAATAATCGATATTATCGGGCACCGTCGGCCTGTGTTTGAATTCAATCTCATACTTTCTATTGGGGAAAATGGGAATCTTAAAAACTGAGGCCTACGTGGCCAAGGCATTCGCAATTTGATTCTTCCCCCTCGGGATCACTAATAAATTATACTCCGAGAATTCTTCGAGGAGGTCCAACACTAGGTTTATGTACGCCCTTAGTCTGGGGTGCTTGGATTGATATAGACCTTTCACTTGGTTTATAACGAGATGAGTGTCTCCATGCACCACTATCCTCTTTGTGCCCAACTCTTTCAAAACTTTCAGACCCAAAATCAATGCTTCATACTTAGCCATGTTATTTGTATAATCGAAGGCGAGTTTGTATGAGAAGAGTTTTGTGCCCACCTTGGGAGGACTTGTACATACACTGACCCCCTACCCCTTCCTTGCTAACAACTCTGTCAAAAATCATGTTCCACATCTTGTTCTCTGCGCGGTTCCTTGGGTCAGTGCACTCTTTTTCTCTTCGTGCGACTTTATCCTTGACAGTCATGACGATCGTTGGCTCTTCTTTTTCAAATCTTAGGTCATTGTAAAATATGGAGGACTCAATATCAGTGTTGACGGAGTAGATAGGGTGGTTATTTGGCTACGTCTTACTACTCACCATTTATTTCAACAATACTTTTCTGTACAACCGTCTCTCTTGGATGAAGACAGGAATGATGGCGTACACCATATCTATCTGCAGGGTTCCCTTCAATTTTGCAGCCCATGAACTGGATAATAGCATGCCAAATTTAGGGGGTATATCGACCAAAACCACGTCCATAACCATATTCTTATAAGGGATTTGGGCCAGCGACACATCCAAATCTTTAATCAGACCCAAACATTTCACTTTCCTCGAATCGAAAGAAAAAATATCGTTATAGGGTCTGGTGATGTCCAAACCCAACTCGTCCATGATCACCTTGGGCATGAGATTGTGCGACACTCTCAAATCCAACATGGCATTGTGAAAATTCATGTCATGGACCTTGATATTGACATAGAATAGGGGAATGTTCTCAATATCGCCCGTTTCCTCCACGGGTGGACCAAACAAAATGGCAGGGTTGTCATCCTGGACGTTCAGGATGTCGGGAGTTTATCCCATCTTTAGAATTTTAATAATATGATCCCCATATTACCCTTTCTTGATGAGCTCGTTGAAAGGGATGAATATTTTAATCTTTTCCATTTCATTCCCAAAGTTAAAAGGGGGGAGAAATTTTCTACCTCCTTGACGCCTGTCTCTCAGCTTGTTTCTGGCTCTTTCCTTGGAACCTCCTCCTTTGAATTTCCCTTTTCAATAGCATCATTGGTCAGGTTATATTTCTTCGGTCGAATCATGGAAGGTATGTATGCTAGAGGTTCCCTTATGAGATTTGTCTGCTGAGGTTTTGTAGACACATTTTTGCGCCTGAGGTTGTATTTATTTTGGAACTGCATGATGGCATTGCGATAACCCTTCCTGAATTCCTCCATTTCCCAAGACAACATGTCATCCATCTCCAACATAATATCATCATTTTATCTCATGTATTGATCATGTTATCCCTTCGTCAAGAAAATGCGTGTGTCCTTGTCGTCGCAACAATTCATTTTATCTTGGATCATCTGATCAAAATATTCATCCGCATAATTGTTTTTGAACGAGGGCCTTATTTGCTGGTCGCCCTAGTCTATCTGTTCCCTATGCCTAATCTGTGGGACCAAACCTCTTTTAAGGTTCGGATTTTTGGGCTAGAGATCATGCTATTCTCGGGTGTAGGGTTTGTTTCCCACAAACATTATTTCCATCAACTTCTCCATCGTCTTCATCATCAAGTCGAACTTGTCCTTCGAGGGTCAAGAAGTCGATGGTTGTGCATCTCCTTGGGGTTTCTTCCCACCTCTATTGAAGCTTTGTTTGGTATTTCCCAATTCCATCAGGTTTACCTCAACTTCGATTGCATCACTCATCATGGCGTCTAAATTAAAATATCTTCTTTCCCTTAATAGCAAGGCAAAATAGTTGTCAAAGGAATCGACGTATCGAAGTTGTGAGGCCTCGGGAGGTGGTTGGAATTCTACGGGAATTGAGTTGTAGACCCTCATGAAATGGGCCGAGAAATCTTGCACCGTCTCCTCCAACACTCTCTTCATATTGTTGTATTGTGTTAGTAGTTGAAAATGATTCTTTTTGTCTCCACATCTGGCGAGGAATGATGTCTCGAACGCGGAGAAGTTTAGGACACTTTCTACTGGAAGGGCCTTAAACCACTTCCTAACCTCCTCTGAAAGACTCTGCGTGGACAACCACATCTTTGCATATTCATGATCCACCTCTTCTAGATCAACGAAATCGTTGAACCAATCTAAGTGCTTCTGGGAAGAGGTGTTTCCAACGACATCATACAACTTGATCCTCTGGTTGTAGTTATGGGCAAATGATGTAGTTGGGCTGGCAGGGAAAGGGGGGAGAACCTGGCGGCCATCACTCTAGGGGGGTTTGGGATTTACGGGATGTTCTGAGTGGGGTTTGGAGCTTACGATATTTTGTTTGGTATCAGAGATCGAAACCTCTCCTCGTCGAAGAGTATATGATCCAAGCTAGTTTCTGTTTAGACTTGAATATAGTTTGTTCAAACATGGTGTCAAAGTCGAGGTCGTCAATTATTTTTGCCCCATCCTTGGGTAAGGACAGATTTATTTCTAGGTAATAGAACAGGTCTTGCACCTGCTCCCTTACCCTATGCAGAAGTATCTCAAGAAAATACACAGGCTCTATAGGGTTCAGGTCAGGATTGGCTTTGGATTAAATGGTCTTTGGAGAAAGGGTTTTTGAATGGTGCTACTATGTGCTACTGGTATCTTTCACTGGAGTCACCAGGGTAAAGGTTTTATTCAATGTAAATGTTTGGCCCACTGTTACCCTCAGGGGTCAAAACTATATCTTTAGTCGTTCTCCTCGGGAAAATTGATTCAATTCTATCCCCAACAACAACGCCAGAATGTTAGTGCTCTATAAACTTCGTTCAGATGAGAAAACAGAGGAAATAGGCAACCTACAAACTAACTTTGAGGCCAAAATCTAGCCTCTCTGACCTGAAGAGGGCTCTCTCTAAGAATTTTTCTTTGTACAAGTTATGGCTTTAAACTGTCAGCTAGATTTAACATTTTATTACAATACTTCTGGTTCTATTGGCAAAAGAAAGCAAGACCTTGGGCTATGGAGTCGATTTAATAAAACGATAGAAAAAAATGCGTTAGTGACTGAACTTGGAATTCCAGTGTTGCACACCATATGCTTTCCGCGCAGGCATCTGTCAGAGTCCTTATTTCCTGGTAGGAAACAAGACACGGGGATAAACAATCTACGCCACATCCGAGAAGAAAAAACTGGATTTGGTTAATCATGCTTCTGGTCTCATCTGCAGTTTTGATACCCAAATCTTTCTCCTGAGAGACTAGTTGTGCCTTTTCAAATTCATTACTTGCTTTTGTAGAACCGTGTTCCCTTTCAGTTTCTTCTACACGCTGGTCAGATTCGCGCAGACATTTTCCATGGCCGGTCCACATTCCCTAATGTGCTTTGTGTTTCTTTCTTCTGACATCCTCTGTGCTTCGCGCAACTAGATGACTGTATCGTGCGCTTCCCTGAGCTTCCTCTTGAGCCAAGTCGCATTTCCCTCGCGACCCTATGATGTTGAAGCTTCGAGGGTCTTCTCTACTACTTGTTGTCTCAACCCCCTATTCTCCTGGTATAGCTCAACAATAGTGAGTTGCGCTTGCTTCAGCTGCTGCGACGGTTCACGAACATCCATGCCTTTAGTGTCTATCCTTATCCTTCTTCCATAGGTTTTTCGACTTGGACCTTCGACAGGTTCCAGCTGAATGGCGTGCATGAGTAACTCTTCTGTGTCAGACTTTGCATGCAGCTCGCTTGGGGCTTGGGCCTCCCCGTTTTCCTTGTTCTTTCTTAGCTTTCCCCTTCTCTGAGGTATCAGTTGTTGGGGGTATAGGTATTGCAATGAATTTATTTCTTCAGCGGTTCTTCCTATTTCCACCTCTGCATGGTGAGATGTTACTTTTCCACGGGTAGAGGGGAATCTCCTCTGGGGTCTCTGGGGATATTGACTATGATCATAAAAGAATCGCAATTGTTTCCCAATCACTTCAACTCATCAACTATCAGTAATGTAATCAATGAGACATGAGATAGTTTCTTCTTTGGCTAGTTTGTTTCAGCCCAGACGTTGTATGCCATTTATTGGAGGCTTTGGTGCAAGAAGAAAGGTAGATTTAACAATCTCCTTCCTATGAAATTCATCCACAATATGATGTGATGCGAGTGTATTTTGTCAAACCTTCCTTCACAGGTGAAATATTTCCTAATCTCTCTTAGGATCTTCCAAAAAGGCTCTTGTAGATATCGACTTGGAATGCCCGCTTCGACCTTCCCATTTAAATAATCTGGCTTGATAAATTCCTCATAGCATAGCATGTCCAAAGTCATGCCTTTAGACCACCTTTCTCCATGCTGAGGGATATCCATTGTGGATGAAAGGGTTTCCTTTGTTACCTGGAATGTTCTTCTTGTAATTACCGTGTGGAGCCCATTGAAAATAAGCGCGAACTGTTCCGTCAACTTTACATTGAATCATTGTATTTTCCTACAAAAGACCATGCATCTGACCTATTCAAAATATGCTTTGACATCCAGATCTTCATTTACCAATGTCAAGTTTTGAGGTTCGGGCCCCACATTCCTGCTACTCCACGCACCTTTCCTTATGTTCTGGAATGTTTTCATGGTGAAACGTGTATTTGTTCTGTGCACAGTGGATTAAGCACAAACCAAAGGCAGTAATATTGATTGACCCAGGTTTGTGATGGATTTTAAGGCAATCAACTTTCTAGCCACGAGAAACTCAGGGCTCATGGGAAGGATTACAAATAGAGCATAAACTTGGCTAGTGAACAAAATACATGCAGAGTAACCAAAATTTATAACTGGTCCAGTGAGAGATGGAATCGTGCCAGGGGACACTGAATTCATGGTGACTGGAGGTTTCGAAGCAAGACGAATATTTTCGCAACACATCCACATGACGGGTACACTTTGGGGTGTGTAAAGTACAACTGATAAGAGTTGCAGAGCATATGTGATACGAGCGCTGTGATTTTTCATTCTTTCTGACTTCATAATGAGATGATGATGGTCACTTTGTCTTCCGAAGTGAATTCTATTTAACAACTTGCCTCAACCTTTTTCACTTAAAACCTTTCTCTTCTGAGAGGACCCGACTCTTTGAGAAAATACCTTTACCACTTACACATGTTTTGGTTATGACATCCCTTCCCGAATCCAAGGGCCGACCGACCACTTGTTGACTTCGACCCATTCATTGTTTGGTACCTAACCTCACATACTTTGATGCACGGACTATGACTCGATTAAGACTGAATCTAATTGAAAAAATGACGACGCTAACAGTGTCAACGAAAGTAATAGTTTAAATTATTGTTTTGAAAAAGTGAACACTGTTAAACTTTGAAGGTTTGTACAGAGATATGTTTTGATTTATTTTCAATTGAACAATATCCATATCAATTCCCTATCATTCTATCATTTTTCTCTCATTACATTCCCCTCGTAATCCCAATTTCATTTATTACATCCCTGTTCTTTGAAATAAATTTAAAAGGAAAAGTCTATGTAAAAGTGACAAAGGGATAGCATAGCAAGGGTTGGTGACTGATATTTTGATACTTTATTACACAGTAAATTGTTGATTAATTGTTGAACAATATTCATGTATTAATCCCCTATCATTATAACACTTTTCTCTAATTACACTCCCTCCATATTTCCCAGGAACCTTATCATCCCCTGTTCACTTGGCAGTTAATGAATGGTTTGTTATGGATGGATTTGCATGTATCTCGTGTCAATTCTTGCGCCAATTTTTTATTCACATAGAAAAGTGTCATGTATGGTTTATTAATATCTTCACTATTGACAAACTGCTACTACATGATGATATTTTTCAGTCAGGGTAGCAATGGAAGAAATAATAGAGGTAGGGGAAATTGGAACTGAGGTCCTATAAGGCCTAGATTTTCCATCCATTTTGATGTTGATCCCCAAGAATTGAACCAAATGTTTCAAGATGGGTTCTTTAACTGGATTTGTCATGGAATAGTGCACACTCGGCCAAAAATACCTCCTTTCCAGCCTTAGAACATACCTAGCATTCTCGTTCCTCCACATGTGTCCTTGCAACCGGAAGTCCTCGCAAATGATGGATGGCAAGAGATTGTCAACTCAACTGTCTCTCACCATCGTGGTTAGCCCAATATGTCATTATGTCTCCCACCGCCTGTCAATCCGAATGTCCATATTTATCGTGCTGATTCACCTATTCAATCCTGACATGCTAGTAAAAGACTAAAAATTGATGTTCCCAAACCTGTACAAGATAAAGGAAAATAAGTGGCATCCCTTTATTCTCCCTCCGATGATTCCTTAAAATATGTGTCTTCCCGCATACATTTTAAGGATGACTATTCCCATGTTATCAGAGAGATACATCCCCAATGTTCTAACCAACCACGGGCTACTTCTGAGAAATCAAAGGGAAATGACGCAAATCCCTCTTCACTCCTTAGGGATGCTCGACCTCCCGATAAAGGATATTCAATACTCTAATATGAATCAGCTCTTCGAGTGTCTACTAGACCCTCAATTTAATTCACACATTCCCTCTTCGGTTACCCACACAGGTTTGAATCACCCACACACCCTTTTTCTAGTGTGTTTGGTAACTCTACATGACGAGCGATAGCTCCTATTCTAGGCCCCTCTTCCTTATGACCATGGGTTGTAACCTTCGGCTCTTCCCCTTCACGACTTCGAGATTTGACAATTTTGAGTGCAACTGACTCCTTTTTCCTCGAACTCTTGACCGACGAAATCATTCGGACAAGATCTATGGCTCACGCTTCTCTGATGACAAATGGATGTAATTCACTTTAGGACTCTGGCTTTGGGAGTTTCAAGCATTCCAAACACCCTTTTCAACGAAGTGATTCATACCCAGAGCTACGGATCAAGCGCCACGTGCTCACCTCGATCAACGATTAAGATTCATCCATTATTCCCACTTTGGATGATTTCCAGTCAACGCTCCTCTTCCTCCTTAGATTTTCCTCTGGAGCACTCTTCTCCTAGAGCACACAGACTTTCGTCACATTTCCTTCCTAGATCCAACGGTCCAGATATCTTCTTCCTTCACGACTTTGACATAAATCACTCTTTTCTCCACGAAAATCTCCTGGAGCTTTATCTCCCAGACTCTCTGATCTATTCCACGTATCCTCCTCAATAATGACAACCTTGATTTACTTCATGGATTCAGGACTTTGGCGATCCTTCTCCTTGAACACTTCCAAAACTCTGAATATACGAAGTGCTGAAGGACTTCAAAGACTATCCTCCATGCAACTCTCCCAAATCTCATGGTCTGGAAAGATCCCGATTCCTCCGAATGGATATTGCTCGTTTATTGGGAAATTTTCAATGGGCTCATCCTTACTGAATAATTCTCATCCACTATCACTTCTGAGTTTGTTCCTCCTCAAAACTTTTAAACTTCTCGGAATGTTTCTTCGATACTTAATCCTTGCACTTATCAAGATGGTTTCTTTGACAATTAGCCAAATTTCAACCCTGCGCACACCTTGCAACAAGTCTCTTTCGACTTAACCCCTTTTTGTGGGCGACTGTGCACTCCTTGCAACAGTTATTACATGACTCAATTGTTCCTCCTAAAAAATATGGTGTTGAGTGTGTTTCTTCCTACGCACACCTTGCGTGGTCCTCTGCAATATTTACAAACAAATATTCACGTTATCTCCCCTGATCTTTTGAGCCAAAACAGACTCTATCAATTCACACCTTGTGGACACTATGCACTCCTTACAAATGAAGCTTCACTTTATCTCTCCTGAGCTTCTGAGTCAAAATAGACTCTGTCAACACACACCTTGCAGACACTATGCACTCCTTGCATGAGATCGTAGAAGATAAATGATTCAAACTTATCTAATCCTCATAGATTCATACATTCAACCATGTAATGCATTCATAACATAAGAAAAAATAATAAAAGAGAATAGAATTAAACAAAAATCCTACCATTCATTCAGATAGACATAGTAACAACAATACCAAACATTTTGGATCAACGCTTCTCTGTTATATTCATTCAAATGATAGGTACATGGGTTCATACAACTTCGATAAGCTTCAATACCCTCAATAATAAAAACTTCAAATAACTTTCAACAACCTCATTTGGGCATACAATACATATATTTATACAAGAAGGGCTCATAGATATTTTTCCCTTCGACTACCTTAGTGCTATCCTATCAAAGTAAAATCTTTCAACCACTAAGTATTTATTACAATAAATGATGGGTACAGACAGATAAGAGAGAATGCTTCAAATTTGTACTACTATTAACTATATTAAAGAAAATACAATCTCCATTGATCTCATGCGATGCTTCAACCTTTTATCATTTAAGAAATTCTTTAATTAAAATATTTCCAAGATACTTTCGTGATACGCC